>DWQW01011750.1:0-11251 GCA_018249695.1 Heliconius erato demophoon
GCCGCTGGGTCGCGCCGTATCGACGCTCAACCCCAATGCAATTTTAAATTACCACGAAATGGGGGTGGGTTTTTCATTCATTTGTGTATATTCTAATAATAAATGGAAACATGTGTAAAGAGGGTGTGGTAGTGCGAAGTTAATATTAAAATGAAATTAAATCACGTTCACGCTGTATCTTGCATATAGAAAAAAAGGCAGAGGGAACCTAGTGTTAAGATACTCCCACTTTCCGCTGAATTTTTCGAGGCATTGCGTGTTGAGTAGCTGAACTCAACGCCGGGCTTTTGCCTTGGTGCCAGAGCGAAGAAATGAAAATATTAATAAAAATATAATTAAAAATATTAATAAAATAGTCGCGTTACAGTCACACACTTGCGCCACGGCGGCCACAGTGAGCCACGGCGAAGTTAAGAATAATTTATTTATCATAATTCTTGCCGTATCATTTGGCGGTGTTTAATAAACCGGAAAGTTATTCGAATTGCGTGTATAGAAATTGTTTATAATTCATTAATAGCATTACTTACTGCTTTGCTAGGGTTGTAATCGGTTTATAGAGAAAACCTTCATTGGTTGGTTCGAAGGTTTTCATTTGATTACGTTTTCAGGTTTCTAAAACAGATTTTTACGGTTGAAGTGTAGTTTTAAATATTTTTTCAAAATAAATATAATAAGCTTCACGCTGTATCCCGTACACAGCAGCGTAGGCAAAGGGAACCTAGTGTTAGGATACTCCGTTTCCCCTTTTTCCGCTGAATTTTTCGAGCCATTGCTTGTTGAGTAGCGGAACTCAACGCCGTGCGCTAGCCTTGGCGTCAGAGAGAAGAAATGAAAATGTTATAAAATAACAATTCATTCCCTCGAGTGGGGATCGAATGTACAATCGTCGTGTAGAGTCACGCCCTTGCGCCATGACGGTCTCAAAACTTAAAGTTTAGTTTTTAAATAATTCTTTAGTGAATAATTAGTCACAAAAATTAGTGACTAAGAATTTCACCCTTTTTGGGTCAGGTAGGCAATTATAGAAATTATGGGTCTTAATTAAGTTATCAAACGGGGACAGGGTTGATGGGTTTGTGTTAGCGGTATTCGTTTGTTGGCGACATTAGGCTTTATCAACAAAAAGGCCTCGTTACAATTAACACTGTGAGTCACGCAGTCACCAACCAAGAAGTAGAATAAAAAAAATAAATTAACTTCACGCTGTATCAAGCAGACAGCAGAGTAGGCGAAGGAACCTAAGACACTGCTAAGACACTCCGTTCCCCACTTTCCGCCGATTACAATAAATAAATATTATAAACACGAAATTGTAACTTTTGAATTTAAATATATGTACAAAAAGTGAATAATCAATTTGGTCTCATAAATAATCTTTTTACCTGCACACAATATCACAAGCCATCGATGTAAAAGGAAGCCATTCAAATCGTTGAATAAACGGTCAGGTAGCGTGCGTGAAAATTCAATACGAATACGAGACATAGTGCCGGAGATTATCTCAGCTTAGCATTCCGACACACGGCGTTTGAGTATTACGATCATTGATAACAAAGAAAGGTTTAAAATAAAACCCGTGTCCAATTTAACTAATAAAAAGGATGCGGGTACTACTAACAATACTATATTTAATATCTTTAAAACAACTACAGTCCCACGCCATAATTATTCACAATTACATAGAGCTGATGTTAATATTATTGTAGTGTTTGAGGGGTCCCCCTGTTCACCCGATCGTTCCCTCAAATGAATCAGGCAAATAATGAAACAATGTAAACAGAGTACGCCGTGAACTGTGATTCAGTACGAATAAAGCCATTTTTTTTATAGGAAGACGCAATTTTTGACGGCAGTGAGTCATGTTCGTTCAGTAATTATATGTTGACGGTTCTCGGTGTGCTTCGAACCTATAATTTGTATGGAATTGAAAATGTTTTGAAGCTTACTTGTATTATACTTGTTTGCTAACTTAAAATAGTACCTAATTATTTAAAGTATAACGCTTTATGTGGTATTAAATTAATTGGAGCTATTTGTAAAATTTTGGATATATATATATTTAGAAAACGTATAAAAATTATATTTTTAAATTATATTTTTATTTCCTAAGTGTGGAATAACACTTTAAAAATGTCTATAAAATATTAGATATATCTGGTTATACGTAGAAATAATTTAAATACAATTTAGCATATATTACACAGCGTCGTACGAGATATAGAGTTTTTAAAGTACTTTTTAAAATATTTTTTAAATTAATATACCTATACTCCTTATAAATTATGAAATTTACACAGCATCATTTCTGTGCAAACGTTATTTTAAACATTTACCAGATACAAATTTTGTAAAATTCATTGAATACTCTACCAGATATCTAAAGATATATTACATTCTGTTTGTTCCTCTTTAATTTTCAAAACACGTGAGACCACCCAGATCTAGTTAAGCTAATCTACATATATATATTAGACGATAATAGAATACGATTATTAAATCGTTAATCTTATATGGTAAAGAAGTAAACGTCATTTTCAAAGATATTAATTACAATATAACTAAAATAAATAAATCAACTTCACGCTGTATACCGCACACAGCAGGGTAGGCAGAGGGAACCTAGTGTTAAGACACTCCATTCCTTACTTTCTGCCGAATTCTGGAGGCATTGCGTGTTGAGTAGCAGAACTCAACGCTGCGCTTAGCCTCGACACCAGAGCGAAGAAATGGAAATATATATCTAAGTAAATATTTCATCTCCTCGAGTGGGGATCGAACCCACAACCAGTCGGTTTTACAGTCACACTTCGCGCCGCTGCGCCACGACTGGCCTCTAAAATATAACTTTTATTCCAATTTGAAAAAATTATAGATACTTATCAATCCTCACTTGTAAAACTTCATATGAACAGTAACCAGTAAATGGTAATGTGAGTAAACAATATACAGACGTCACAGCTATTGTGTTTAAGACTGCATTATTTCAATAATGTCTGTACGTTCTGAACTGTTTTTCTTCAAGGATTTCCTAAAATACTTATCTTTATTAAGTGGGTGAAGAAATGCACTAACATTGTGTTTTATTAGAACATATTTTTGAGAGGCCAGTCGTGGCGCAGAGGCACAGGTGTGACTGTAACACCGACTGGTTGTGGGTTCGAGGAGATGAAATATTAATTTAAATTTATATTTCTGGTGTCGAAGACAAGTGCGGCGTTGAGTTCTGCCACTCAATACGCAATGCCTCCAGAATTCGCCAGAAAGAGGGTGTTTTACACTAAGTTCCCTCTGCCTACCCTACAGTGTGCGGGATACAGCGTGAAGCTGATTGATTTATTTTTATTTTATACATTTTTGTTATAGTAATATGAGATGGTATTTATTTTTTAAATATCGTTGGAGTTGGTTATAATTACGCTCCGATATTTAACCTGCTTGCTTCTTCTGTTAAATTGTAATAGCTATACGCAATGGATAAACAAGGATCTATATTACAAAACATAGGTTGTTCAAATCGATATCAGTTTGTAAATCTTTATGGCGGCCATAGTGGTGGGTGGAGACAGTCGCAAATATCGATTACACCGACCGACCGCGGTTTACAACACCGGGCACGTACCGTTCATTTACAACAATTACATGTATTTGTGCTACTATGCATGCAGGCGCGAGCACAACCTCATGAATCATATGTATGTAACACGTTTAAAATAAACTCACGTATAAATTTTGCGAAACATTTTGTGTGAATAAAGATAATATTTTGCCATTACTTCCTATAATCAAACTTTTGTTTGTATTGAAAATTGTAAATTAGTAATTTTGCATATATGTATGTAATAATTTGTTTAATCGTTACGTCTTATTCGAATTTATTCATTTGCGTAATCTATTGTTAACTTGAATTATTACTGTAAAATCGACTGGTTGTGGGTTTGATCCCCACTCGAGATAAAATATTTACTGAAATTTATATTTTCATTTCTTCGCTCTGGCGTCGAGGCAAAGCGCGCCGTTGGGTTCCGCCACTTAACACGCAATGCGTGCAGGACTCGGCGGAAGGTGGGCAACGGTGTGTCTTAACAGGTTCCCTCTGCCTACCCTGCTGTCTGCGGGATACAGTGTTAAGCTGATTTTATTGCTAAGAAAAAAAAAACCAATCCAATCATAACACACGAAGAAGCAGGTGTCGACCCGAACATATTGACTGATGATTGCTACTTAAACGTGGACCAATATTTAAATATAAGTTTCTTTATTCCACTCGTGTATTGATGCATAATAATAAATGGCTACCGCATTCTTTTGCTTCACCGCATTAATTAGACTCCCAGTTTTATTAAATGGTAACGAGATCCATATCGTGAGCGGCGTCGTGATGTTTATTAATAATTTGAACTTACTTGAAAATATGTTAAGGGCATCTCTATGATTATCTGTTTATGAAATACTTACATTATTATTATTTTATTATAATACTTATATTATTATTATTTATTTAGATATGCATATAGTACTGTTGTAAGTTTTATTTAGTTTTTTACGAATATAAACAGGGGAACCTAGCGGTAAATAAGCAAATTTATTTCGGTGATTGAACCTTATTTCACAATTTTTGTCTAAACATCTACTCAACTAATACATCGTATATTTCCAAAATTGATAAACCTGAAAACTGGTAAGTTATGCTATATTAATTTAACACTTTTAACATAACTTATTTCTTTCACAGTGGTCTAAACTTCCAAGATCTGATCGTACGGCAAGGCGCTATCGATTCTCCTCCTAAAACTCCATTCATCCTCGGATTTGAATGTGCCGGTGAGATCGAGCAGGTTGGCGAGGGTGTCACCAATTTTAAGGTAAAAATTAATCATAATTTATTTTAAACATTTATTGTATAAGAAATATAAATGTAGAAACTTTAACTGATTACTCAACTGACTACTACTATGTACTACTATTTAAGTGACTGATTTAATTTTTAATTTTAACTTTAACTATAACTGTAAAATGTAGAACCTTTAACTTAAAAAAAACGATTTCTTATTAAAAGAAAACAAAATATATATATATTGTGTTAACTAACGAAAAGTATTTGCCTACAAAAAATACTTCAAATTAAGTAAAAAAAACGTCATAATATAAACAAATTTATAATTACACTTTTAGACATAAACTTGAACTTTAATATATTAATGTTACATAAAAATTTATGTGCAATTTATTTATTAAATTATAAAGCCGAATGTGTGTAGATCTATTAAAGACTAGGCGTGTTAAAAATTTTAAGATATTATAGTGTCGAGACAGATTAAATAAAAATATAGTTCAAAGTTCGTTGTCTATTGATCTGTCAGTTTTGATTGAAAAGTAACGCCCAATTGCGCTATTTTTTATTTAACACCAAAACCTGTCACGATTTACAAATATATATAAACGTATATAGAGGAGGAGTTGCTCGTTCACCAGAAATTTATAATGGTCATATAATATTATTAATAGTAATAATTGAATTTTAAATTGAAGATGTAACATGATGAACAACTTATTTTTAAATTATAATTATACAATAAAACAGGTTGTTAAAGATAACTTTTGGCGCGGAAGGTAATCGAATTTTACTAAAAATTACAGAAAAAGTGGTTTGCTCATAATTAAAAGTAAGTTAGCAGCGTGTTGACCCTATTTCTTTATAACCACTGGAAAGATGCTATATTTCTTGTTAATGATGCTATTAAATTGAATTATATCGTTACTAGCAACTATGTTTTGTATGATTCAGGATGAGTTTTAAGTACTTGCATTGATGGAAGTTTGTTCCAGTTGTATGTAATTAAAACTAAAATTGTATTTATTCGAGAGGCATAAAAAATACTGGAAACAAAATGGAATAATATCTATGCTGTTTTAATTAATATCATATGCACATAAATACACATTGTTATATGGGTTATTGTTAAATCGAGATGCTTGTTAAACTTTTTTCATACTTTCTATAATATTTTAATAAAAGTAATATTCTTTAAATTGTTAGGTCAATAATTTTTAACTATTAAGGTTGTGAGAGCGGAGTGTCATAACACAAGGCGCTCTCTGCCTGCCATGCTATTTGCGGGATACAGCGTGAAAATATATATATAATAAGCTGAAAATAAAACTATTAATGTTAATTTTAATATTATTTTATTTCCTGTAGGTTGGCGATCAAGTTGTCGCTTTGCCTGAGTACAAAGCTTGGGCTGAACTGGTGGCTGTGCCCGCCCAGTATGTATACGCGTTACCCGAGGGAATGTCGGCATTGGACGCGGTCGCTATCACCACCAACTACGTCGTGGCTTACCTTCTCCTCTTCGAGATGGCCAACCTGACCCCTGGCAAGAGCCTCCTCGTTCATTCCGCTGGAGGCGGCGTCGTAAGTTGACTTTATATTAACTTTTTAACTTAAATCATTACACTCACGTTGTTTATATTTTAATTTTTTAATTAAATATTACCCAAATTAACTATTTGAACCAGCCGCGACGTAAAGTTTTTTTATATGTGTGGGATTTTAAAGCAAAAAAAAAGATAAAAAACCGGTCTAATGGTGCAAGCTGAACTTGAATAACTAGTCCGAGCGAAGAGATAATTAGACATAGATGAGATTAGAGACGTCTAGTTTTTAAATAAAAGTTATCGGTTACGAAATGTATAATTTTATACAACCAAAAACATCAATAATCGTACAACTAATATGTTTTTACGGTTTTTGTTATTTTTTTTATTATGAGACACATTGTAAGTTGAGGCTGGTCGTGGCGCAGGGCTACAAGCGTGTGAGACTAAATGCGACAGGTTGTGAGTTCGATTCGCACTCGCAAATTAAATATTTAATATTTTCATTTCTTTGCTTTGGTGCTGTCACTCAACAAAGAATGCCTCCAGATTTCGGCGGAAAATGGGAAAAAGAGTGATTTCACACTGGGTTCCCTTTGCGTACATTGCTATGTGCGGGGTACAGCGTGTTAGTAAAAAAAATCTAAACATATTTACTTTAAATATGTAGCGTATTGATATATAGTAATATATGAGGCTGGAACGGTCGGCTTACTGCTATTACTTGAGTTTCAATTACACCAACTAGATAGGATTGCAAAATACAAATGAAACCTTTGAAGCCGCGATTCGACGAACCGCTGTATAATCCGTCATTATTCTGTGTTTAAATAATGATATGTTTGCTTTATACAAACATTTACTTTTATTTAAAAATATAACATATTTATATTATCTATATATATAAAAGGACTTGTGCTGACTGACTGAGGTAAGACGCACGCAGAGCCGTAACCGCTGATGGTAGAAACGTGAAATTTGGGCAGATGTTTATTTTCATATTCTGGACATCCACTAAGAAGGGAATATGAAAAATTTTAACCCTAAAGGGATGAAATAGGGGTTGAAAGTTTGTATGGAAAAAAAAATTTATCTGTACCGATTTTTATAAAATTTGAAATTCAGACTCTTAAAAATATTTCATTGAACACGTGTTTCATGGTTTTTAAGAATTCATCCCCTAAGGGTTCAAATAAGGGATTGAAAGTTTATATGGAAAAATCTTTAAATTGCCACCGATTTTTATAAAAATTTAAATTCAGGCTGTTAAAAATATTTTATTAAACATGTGTTTCGTGGTTTTTTTAGAATTCACTCCTAATAAGCGGGCGAAGCCGCGCGCGCCCTCTAGTTTCTTAATATATCGATCGATCGATCGTATTAAACGCGGCGTTGAGTTCTGCCACTCAACACGCAATGCCTCCCGAATTCGGCATAAAGTGGGGATCGGAGTGTTTTAACACTAGGTTCCCTCTGCCTACTCTGCTGTGTGCGGGATACAGCGTGAAGCTAATTTAATTTTTATTTAAAAATATAAAAAAAAAAACGATTCTTTATTTATTTATGACATATTAAAATTTAAATTGTTTCCTTGTGAACATATCGTGATGTGATTGAAAGGAACACTGAACATTCACGACGATTATTGGTTCATATTCCACTTAGGTCTTTAAAAAATTATGTCAATTACAAAAGTACACTTCATTATTTTTTCCTTAGAATTATTTGTGCTTTAAATAAAAATGTACGTTGGATTTTACTTGATCCGCAAATAAATGGAGTTTGCTCAAAATAATCCCGTAGCGTTGACCCTGACAAGTGCTGTTTTATTTCTACATAATATCGGCGAAAACTGCTAATTTACGAGGGAATGTGCTCGCTTACTGAACATGAGTAATGTTAGTTGCTTAAATCAAATTAAAATAAGCTTCACGCGCTATCATGCACACAGCAGGATAGAAAGAGGGAACCTAGTGTTAAGACACTCCGTTTTCCACTTTCCGCCAAATTCTGGATGCATTGCGTGTTGCGTGGCGGAACTCAACGCAGCGCTTTGCCTCGACGCCAGAGTGAAGGAATGAAAATATAAATTTAAATAAATATTCCTCGCGTGGAAATCGAACCTACAACCAGTCGCGTTTACAAATCACATCTTGCGCCCCTGCGCCACGACTGGCCTCAACTTAGTTGCCTAATTGCCTTGAATTGGGTGAGAAAAATCTTTGTGCGGCCTGGAATGTTCGCGCTTCCGACATTACATCATTCATTACCCGGGAGTTCAATGACCCGTAATTTGAAGTGGTAATTAAGCATTAACTCTCATTTTACATACATCAGATATGTTCTGGTGTGAATTTTCTAATTAAAATGAACAAAATTATATTTGTCGAGACATCATTAAAAATATAAAACTCTGTCTGTCGTCTCATTTCGAGAACGGAATTGGATCTCATTACTCAGTTTCAACCGCGAGATACTGCTTGACATTTATGTTTTTTTTTTTTAAATTATACAAAATAATTCAACCTAAATCGGTGTACATTTTCTCTTTGTCATAAAATATAAAACCTACACCGCGGTAACCTATTTTGTGAAAATGAAATACAGAATAAATGAGCGAAATTGTAGGCATCTATATACATATGAATGTAATTTACGTGCTGTAATTACATATGATTAGGGCTTATTTTAAAATACATGTATATTGTATAACAGCGTTAGATGAGAGTTGCGTGTTAACTACAGTTACTCGTTATTATTTTCGATTGTTTTAATTGTATTATCAGAATAATACAATTAAAATACTGTAGTCCAAGGCGCCGTGGCGTCGTGGTGCAATGGCACAAGGGTGTCACTGTAATGCGACGGTTGTGGGTTCGATCCCCACTCGAGGTAATTAATTAGTATGTATTAATATTTTGTCTCTCATTGCTCTGGCATAAAGGCAAAATGCCAGAGTTGAGTTCCGCCACTCAACACGTAATACTTCGAAAAATTAGGCGGAAAGTGTGAACGGAGTGTCCTAACACTAGGTTTCGGTATACAGTGTGAAGCTAATTTTAATTTTATTTACAATTAAAATACTTTAAGCAAATTATTCAAGTTACTTAAATTGAAGAAACTATGTATTTGAATTCTTATTTAAACATTCTTACACTTAGGGACAAGCCGTAGCTCAGCTGGCCAAAACCGTGGAGGGTGTGACTGTGTTTGGCGTTTGCTCCAAGAGCAAGCATGAAGCTTTGAAGGCAAACAACAATAACATCGACCATCTCCTCGAGAGGGGAAGTGACTACACCAGCGAAGTCAGAAAGTACGTATATATAATGCATTACAATAAAATAAAAAAATCTCGAAGCCGTCGTGACTCAGTAGAACGTGCGTGTGATTGTAGACGCGACGGTTGTGAGTTCCCGACGCAATGAAATAAATTATTAGTTATCAATATTTTCATTTCCTTGCTCTTGTAACAATGCATAGCGTAGTTTTCAATTCCTCCGCTAGACACGTAATAAATATCTCAAAAATTCACCAGAAAGTGGGGAACGGAGTGTCTTAACACTATGTGTACACACATTCGGGATACAATGTGAAAACAAAACGAGAAAAAAATAGTAAAAAAAAAAATAATTCGTCTGATACTATGTCAAAAAACAGACACTAACAATACATGTATTCAACGATAAAGTTTCAAAATAGAAAAGCATGCCAGTAAGCTGCCACAAGCAGAAATTCTTAACTTACAAAAAAATATATAAGCCACCCATTGTACTTCATACGGTTTTGGAGACGACGACGTATAAAAACGTCGTTCGTACAATATTTCTTGTCAGCATGTCCACACCAAAATTGCTTCTCTTGAAAATTTTTTTATATGAATTTTGTTATTAATCATATTTTGTCACTCGAGAGTGTATGTAAGTATACATCGGGAGTGCTTTTTGCTTCTTTTAGTATTATTCTTCTTGTGAATCATGTTTTAAGAAATTGTTCCTTAAATATGCTTTCGTGAAATCATTTCTAATTATATAATTCATACCCTTCTTATACGTTTCGAAAGTCAAGATTATTCTTTTTCTTTTTTATTGTTGAAGATATTAGTTGTATTCGGAAAAGGTACAAATAAACTATTTAACATAAAAAATAAAAATAAAGTTCACGCACAGTGTGATTGTACACGCGACAGGTTCACAGGGTTCGTATCTCACTCGAGGAAATATAATATTTCCATTTTCTTCGCTATGGTGTCGAGTTCGGCCACTCAACACGCAATGCCTCCAGAATTCGGCGGAAAACTAGAAACGGAGGGTCGTGTCACTAGGTTCCCTCTGCCTACGCTGCTGTGTGCGGGATACAGCGTGACGCTAATATTGTATTTACTTAGTTATTTAATATATATATTTTAAGCTAGTTTAAATAACTAATAAAGTCGCACATTAAATCTGTATCGAAACAAATTGAACGACAGTCATAATAACTTTATTGCTACCATTACAGTTTTATAGTCCCTTAATCGAACGTGGGCGGAGAGACACATTTGAAATTTTAAAATCGGTTGCGTGATGATAAAAAGAATATTGTAATTGTTTTTTAATTGTTTATAGGCCGTCGTGACCCAGTAGTACAAGCGTGTGACTGTAAACGTGACGTTGTGGGTTCGATTCCCACTCATGGGAATGAATTAGTAAATAATAAAGCAGCTTTTGTTGTAATTGCTCTGGGTTACCAGGCAAAGCGCTCTAGGTGCAATACCTGGAGAGGCGGACGGAAAGTGAGGAACGGGGTTTCTCAACATTAGGTTACACTGTATGAGGGATACATGGTGAATCTGCAAAAAAAAACTTCTATAACTAAAATTTTAACTTAATTT
>DWQW01011751.1:0-11251 GCA_018249695.1 Heliconius erato demophoon
GTGGTTAAATAAAGCAAGATAAATATATGCGAAAGGTTAACGCTTCAATCAATTTTCAATCTCCACGATTATTGAAACTGATCATTTTAACAGGAAACAATTCCATTACTGTGAATTCATGTTTTTATATTACAATATCAGTGTATGAATTAATAAAATTGTCCCAAATATATTGAACTTTGGTCTTATTTGTCGAATACAATACATATAAATGGCTTAATGCATAAAATATGTTGCGTGCGTCACAGTATAAAAATAATCTTATAAAATAAAATCAGCTTCACGTTGTATCCCGCACACAGCAGGGTAGGCAGAGGGAACCTAGTGTTAAGACACTTTGTTCCCTACTTTCCGCCGAAATCTGGAGGCATTGCGTGCTGAGTGGCGGAATTCAACGCCGCGTTTTGCCTCGACACCAGAGCCAAGAAATGAAAATAGAAATGAAAATATAAATGTAAATAAATATTTCACTTCCTCGAGTGGGGATCGAATCCACGACCAGTCGATTTTACAGTCACTCTTTGTGCCTCTGCGCTACGACCGGCCTCAAATACCTATTACATTATTAAAATAATCTCATAACATGATAAATTATGAGATATTGTATGAATGTCAATAATTTTATATAATATTGCTATTGAAATCCAGCATTGCATAGTGTTTTTTTTAGCTTCACGCTGCATCCCGCATATAGCAGTAGGCAGAGGGAATCTGTGGTGAGACACCGTCCCCCACTTACCATCGAATTTTTCAAGGCATTGCGTGTTAAGTGGCAGAACTTAACGGCGAGCTTTTGCCTTGGTGTCAGCGCGGGGTTTAAACCCACAGCCGTGACGTTACAGTCACACTCTTGTGTCCCTGAGCCACGATGCCCTCAAATCACATGCGTGGTAAATCTTACTGTATATTCCTATATTTACGTATATAACCATACGAAAAGATGATATTGCTTATGTCAAGAATCCTTAAAGGACCAGCGTAAGAATATTTATTAAACAGATTGTAACCTAGCCTGGAACTATATTAGACATCTCTATACTTTAATGCTATGTTTATCCTAAAAATTGCATATTTTCGTTTCTTTATTTCTATCAAGTGAATTGTGATCAGTAAAAGTCTAGGAGTTTTTTTCTTTATAGCTTTAGAATTTTGTAAAAATATTAATAACTATAAGGTCAACTCGAACTTCATGCATAACATGAGCAAAAATTTACTGTATAAGAATGAACTAAAATCACCTTTGAATAAACGTTCTCAGCGTGTGATTTCCGCAAGTAGGTAATAAAACGAGCACAGATTGAATATCGATCGCAACTCGGTGGGATAAAAGGTTCTTGGCTAAAATAATGCTATTATTAATGCAGCACACACAAAGGTCAAACAATGACGTTTGGGATTGTATTGGATTCTAAAAATTTCATATGTTTAGTTAGAAAAACACCTCTGAATTCATTATGTGAAATAAACGCGCACCTTGGTTTTTGTTGTGCAAAATTTTATTTATTAAATAAATATTACGTAATTTTTGAAATAAATTACTTAAATAAATAATTTAAGTAATTATAATAATAATATTTATTAAATTGAGATTTCGTACATAACAATAATTTATATCGGTAATATGTATAAATCTGTGTTATAGCTTTTATTTTTGCATCTTTTCCTTTATCCCTTAAAAAATAAATATAAATAATTTTACCCGTCAGGCGTCATCTGTCATCCTTCGTCCTTCACCCGTCGTTTATCGTTCGTCATCCGTCTTTAATCATTAGTCATCTGCGATGGTCACTGGACGATTTTATTTGATCGATATAAACTAAATAATTGGCAGTTGCCAAAAAATATGTTTGTACTATACCCTACGCGGTGTAAAACGAAATACGGAAGAATGCATTTTTTATATAAACAGAGAGTACGGTAATTTTTAATATAGTCTAAGTCTAGGTTTAAGTTGGTATAATTTGCTTTATAAATATTCTTACGCTGGTCCTATAAATGTTCTTATTAAAAATTAACTTAAATTATATCATCTTTTCGTATGGTTGTTTACGTATTTGTACTAAACAGTAAAATTTACCATATATATGATTTAAGACCGTCGTGGCGCAGGGGCGCAAGGGTGTGACTGTAACGTGACGGTTGTAGGTTGGATTTGTACTCTGGAAAACGAATAATTATTTATTCATATTTTCATTCCTTCGCTCTGCCACCAAGACAAAAGCCTGCCGTTGAGTTTAACCACCCAACGCCTCACGCCTCGAATAACTCGGCGGAAGGAGAGGAACGGAGTGTCTCAACACTACGATCTCTCTGCCTATCTCGCTAAATGAGGGATACAGTGTGAAGCAAAAAAAATTACAATGCAATCCTCGATTTCAATGAGAGTAAAATAACTACGATATTCATACAATTTTATAATTTATCATATTATGATTATTTTTACACTGATGATGTATGCAAAATATTTTATGCATTAAGCCTTTTAGAATATTTAGAACAATTATCTATATATATAAAAGGACTTGTGCTGACTGACTGAGGTAAGACGCACGCAGAGCCGTAACCGCTGATGGTAGAAACGTAAAATTTGGGCAGATGTTTATTTTCATATTCTGGACATCCACTAAGAAGGGAATTTGAAAAATTTTAACCCTAAAGAAATGAAATAGGGGTTGAAAGTTTGTATGGAAAAAATTTTTAATCTGTACCAATTTTTATAAAATTTGAAATTCAGACTCTTAAAAGTATTTAATTGAATACGTGTTTCATGGTTTTTAAGAATTCACCTCCTAAGGGTTCAAATAAGGGGTTGAAAGTTTATATGGAAAAATCTTTAAATTGCCACCGATTTTTATAAAAATTTAAATTCAGACTGGTAAAAATATTTTATTGAACACGTGTTTCGTGGTTTTTTAGAATTCACTCCTAATAAGCGGGCGAAGCCGCGCGCGCCCTCTAGTTGATTCATAAAAGATAATAATATAGTAGATGAAACCTAATATGATCTCCGTTCTTTTTTCTTACTGGTACTTTTAGTTTAAAAAACAAACGATATAAACAGTTTTAGTTTTAGTTTAAAAAACAAACGAGATAAAAAAATAAACGATATAAACTAAATAATTGGCAGTTGCAAAAAAAATGTTTATATTTGGTATCTACCTAGCAGTCCATCAGCCTAAATGTACTAAGGTTTTTATATAAATGAAAAAAAAGATTGAGGCTGTCATGGCGCATCGACACTGCGTCTAACTGTAAGCACGAGGTTTGTTGGTTTGATTCCCACTCGATCGAAATTAATATTTATCACGCGTGCAAGGTTCCGCCACTCATTACGCAATATTTTGGGCAAAAATGGGCAAAAAGTGGGCAAAGTATTAAGTGTCTTAACACTAGGATATTCTGCCTAGCCTGCGTAGAGTAGGCAGAGGTGTGAAGACAACTGAAAAAAAAAACAGGTATCTTAAATTGAGCATTTATAATAATATGGCAATGGACAAAGATTTTCACATCATACCCTAGACAAAAATTTTTTTTTTTTTTTTGATCAATAAATAATTTAGCAACGAAGTATTTCCTAAATATTTTCACAACACTTGAAATATCTTCCTTTTTCTTTCTTTATTAAAATGCGTAAGGCAATATCGCCTCCTGCGGCATTAATCATTACTAATGGAGATTTTATGTCGCCGTCAGCAGTTTTTAGAAACATATTATTCAATCTGAGAAATGTTTACATCAAATAGACGAGGTTTAATCGACACATTTAGTTATTTTACTTTTTGAGTTAATTTCATACATAAACTATTTATTTTATATCAATTTTAAAGTATATCCAGTTTTAGAATTACTTTTGAATAATTAACTTGATATTTTAACTTGAAATAAGTATTACATTGTAATTAAATATATTGAATAAAATTTTAAATTTTCACTAAACTGTATATATACAATTTCTAATGAAAAATCTTAATTTTAAACAATGTTTTCATTCGAATTTAATAAACTTATAACTTGTAATGTAACTGCATGGGTATATTTCAGTGTGGATAGCCATTGTGTTAAAGAATAAAAGGAATTTCAATATCAATTTCACAAATTAGTCGAACCATCATAAAAGTTCGAATTGGTTTGTGATATCGATATTCTTTCAGTGTTTTTCAACTGAAATCTTTTCATAGTATTGATTGATTTCGTGTAAATAGTACTAAGGTAGATAAATATTACAACTAAAGCTTATAGCAAAAATCTATCTTTAACGCGCGTGTTACGAGTTATCCCATTATGTTAAGACACTCTGTTACGTTAAGACACTCTGTTCTCCATTTTTCGCCGAATTCTGGAGGCATTGCGTGTTTAGTGGTGGAACTTAACACCGCGAGAACAATTTTAAATTTTTCTTTACTTTTAAGTAGTTAAAGTATGATCTATACCAATATCATAAAGCGTAAGAGTTTGTTTGTTTGTTTGTTTAAACGCTAAGATCTTTAGAACTACTGGTCGGATTTACATTTTTTTTGTCTTGTATGAAAGCCGCATTTCCCAGTAGTACTATAGATAGATATATAACATCAAAGTATTTTCTTAGTTAGCTTTAAATAACGAAATAACAATAATAGAGCGCGTGCACTGCAAAAGTAGTTGAATATATGTAAGTACATTGTACTACAAAAATTTTTAATTTCGTATATTTGTCTTTTATATATAATTCACTATAAGGCATTTTCTGACAAAAAATAATTGTAAATTCCAAGGTGATATTTCATCGTGTTTTATTTGACGAAGATATAGTTGAAATTTACGAGTGAAAGTTATTCCATCATCAAGGAAATTAGCCGCTAGTAAATAATGTGTGCGCACGGGTCACCTGAAAGAAAGTGATCACCGCCGCCCACGACCCCGTATAACACTAGAGGGCTGCTTTGCCGAGTTAAGGTGGATATAAACGAACTTTTTGAAGGTACCCAGGTCGTATCGACCTAAACACTGTCGCAGGTAGGCTATTCCGAAGTTGCGTGGTGCGGAGAAGGAAGTTCCTACTAAACTGCACAATAGTGGAGTGCCACGTATCCAGATGGCGTAGATGGTACTTGATTTTGTGACGTACTGTCGGATTAGAAAATTCAGCGGCAGGTAACATGTGAAACAGTTCCCCAGAACACACGCCATGATAAATGCGGTAGAGAACGCACAACGAGGATACTACGCAAGGCCAAAGTGTCAAGCCTTTCACAGATCATTGAATCCCCAACGATTCGAACGGCTTTGTTGTTTTATGCGATTAGAGGGTTTAAGCTGATACTGGAGAGTACCAAGTGAGCCGAACCTGGGCTATTGGTTCCATTTGGTATTTAGGGGTGAAGTACTGTCTCGCTCTTCTGATTTTCAACCTGGTCTTGATTGCCAGATGATCGCGATACTGGCAGTTGCTCGAAACACAAGACAAGGTCCAATGTACTTATACTGGGCATGGCTATGAGGATAATGTTTTTGAAGAAGGAGGTTTTTTTAGTAATTAACGCGTAAGCTTGTGTCTTTTACCTCATTTGGAAATAGCCCCGAGGGATGCCTCAACTGAAGACACAAGTTTATTTCGGCACTTATCGACATTTCTCCAAGAAAGATTTGCGCGGCTGGAGTAAACAGCATCTACTGCGCTATCATCTGCATAGCAATAAATGCTAGAATCTTCTAACATGTCATTGATATGCAGAAGAAACAGGGTAGGGAACAGCACGCAGCCTTGTGGAACGCCAGCGTCCACCGTCATGTATTCAGAGCAAACACCGCCAACAACGACCTTGATGCTGCGCCCAGTTAGAATGGCGATCAATTATTTATATAAAAGGAAAAAATGAACCCTTATGGGATCACTCTTTTGTCCATTCGTCTGTCCGTCTGTCTATGTGTCTGTCTGTCAAAGCCTTTATCTCGGGGACGCTTGGAAATATCGTGTTGAAATTTAAACCATATGCTCAGGTCTACCGGTATACTGAAAAAAATGTATTTCTCTATTTACTTGAAAGATATGGCCGTTTATACGCGTATTTTGACACTATAAACGGAATCAAAAGTAATAGGGTACTTCCGGTTGACCTAAAATTATATAATTTTTCATCCAGCATTTACAGGTAATACTTGTTCAAGAAAAAAGCTGAAAACTATACATTTTTGGTGAAATCCTCAAAAAATAATAGCCTTAAAAGGGGAGCAAAATTTGGAATTAAAACGCTAAAGCTAGTTCAAGTGAGGTATCTGATGAAAGAGCTTGGTGTGCTTATTCTAATATATATTTTATTCATTTTTTATGACGCACTAATTGTACGGAACCCTCGGTGGGCGAGCCCGACTCGCTCTTGTGCAGTTTTTTTTTAGTTTTACGCTGTATTTCACATACAGCGGGGTTGAAAGAACGACCTTGAAAGAAATATCAAGTAAATACAAAATTTTTTGGTTGGTTCGTTCATATAATATATGTAACTAATTTAAAAACTGTATAGGAGTTAATATGCAATTATTACAGTTATTTTACAAAGAATATTATGAATCCTTCAAATCAATAATTTAACATTTAAGGCTGTTTCTGAATGAGTAAATTAAATTATTCACTGACATCAGCACATTTAACAGAGTTTATTATATAGGTAAAAAGAACATAAAGTTACAAAAATATATACGTGTAATAAATAATTAGCTTTATGTATATTTTATAAATATCAAATATCAACAATGGTCGTGTTTTTTATTTAAAACACAATCAAAAATTCTTTGATGATAATGTCGTAATAAAATCATAATAGAAGTCATTATAGTTGTCAATCAATTCTTCTTATTAAATCAATAATCATGTATTTTAAGCGGGCGAGGCCGTGGGCGAGCCGCTAGTAAATAATAATTCATTCAACCGAGTGAGAATTGAACCCACAACTATCAGACCGCATGCATAACAGCATTAGTCTGGCCTCAGACTAATACTGTTATGCAATTCGTAATTTAAGATTTTTAGATATTTATTTGATTTTGCTCGCATAAAATGTCGTATTTAAAAGAAGGAGGTAAGTACGCGCGAACTTCAAGCCAGAATCCAAAAGTGAAAACTACATTTCAATCGGTTAAGCCGTTTCTGAGCTGTGCTCCCTATAATAGTTTTTCTGATATATATCTTCCATGTATAGACGCCGATCAGTTACGAGTTTATTACAAGTATAGATATAGAAAGATATATCTATAATATAGGCGACTTACTTGCCTATGTACGTAGATACGGAATTCTTAATTTAAAAAATAGGGAATACATTGGATTGGAAACATTTCTGAGATCAACAGAAAGCGAAAGAATTTAATTTAAAGATAATAAGAGTGAATAAAAAAGAGGAAAATATTTTTACTTTTATACAAAAAAGTTGGAGGCGTTGTAACGGAACATTTAATTATTTAAATGATCTACATTTTATAAATCACAAAATACAATTAACGTTTTTCATTCAAGATTTAGATATATTGTTCTCGTGTCCCTTTGCCTATATTTAAAACAGCTTCACGGTGTATCCCGCGCACAGCATGGTAGGCAAAGGGAACCTAGTGTTAAGACACTCCGTTCCCCACTTTCCGCCAACTCAACGACGCACTTTGCCTCGACAACAGAGCGAAGAAATGAAAAGCCTATATTTATTGTATATTTTTTTTCACGCTGCATCTCGCATAGCAGATTAGGTAGAGGATGCCTACTGTTAAGATACTCCAAGAACTCCAACACTCCCCGCTTTACGCCAAATTCTGGAGATATTGCATGTTGATTGGCGGAACTGAACGCCGCCATTTCGGCTCGACACCAGAAAAATATTTAATTTTTTCGAGTGGGATCAAACCTATCGCGTTTACAGTCACATGTTTGTGCCCCTGCGCCACGACAGGCCTCAAATATTGTTTATATTATATTATAGAGAATCTTAGACCTCTACTAAATGTAAATAAACTACTATAGTCATATTAAATGTTGGCAAATAATATTTACGTGACATAAAAATAATTTGTCACAAGATTTAGGAACAACTCTTTCAAAATCATCTAGAGGAAAACACGAAGTTACAAAAGTCCAAATATTTCCGCTCAGAAAAATCTTTCAAACTTTTATGATAAATAAAATCAGCTTCACGCTGTATCCCACACATAGCATAGCAGTCAGTGTTAACACACTCCGTTCCCCTATTTCCACCGAATTCTAGAGATATTGCGTATTGAACTCAACGCCGCGCTTTGAGTTCAATACGCAATATCTCTCCGCCGCACCAGAGCGAAGAAATTAAAATTTAAATTCAGATAAATATTTCATTTCCTTCGAGTAAAGATTGAATCCAGAACCAGTCGCGTTTACAGTCACACAACTATGCCCCTGCTCCACGTCTGGCTTCATGATGTTGATCCTGCAATATATTAAAGCTATTTTGGCCTAAATAAATACAAACTGATGGATATTCAACAAGAGCAAACATTTCCCTTCCCTAAATTTCCCTTTCACCACTGCATATTTCTAAAGGAGAACGAAGAATTAATAGAATTTATCAAAATATAGAACCGACCAACTTAATAGATATTGCTATGGAGATACCGTACGCTAATTGAAAGTAAATTCATTAATAGATTAACAGGTAAGTATATAATTAGAGGAATCGTTCGAGTAATTAAAATTGTTCATTAAAAATAACAATTATCATAATCTACTTTGTAAATGTTATATTAAAAAGTAAGCCGATTAACACCATCGTGTCTGGCTGGTTTTTTTTTATGGAAAAGGACAAGGCAAACGAGCGCTCGAGTCACCTGATGGTAAGTGATTACCTCGTGCAACACCAGAGGAGCTACAAGTGCGTTGCCGGGTATTGTAAAAGCGGGCGAAGCCACGCGCGGGCCACTAGTTATAATAATAAAATTAATTATATCCCAGACAGTAGGTACCTCAAGGGATTTCGGAAGTCGTCGCACACATGTCGTTGTATATTCCCATATGGAAAAAAATAATATATTATTTTAGCTTCACGCTGTATCTTGCATATGGCAGTGTGGGCATAAGGAGGGAGGGAACCTAGTGTTAATACACTTTATTTCCCACTTTCTGTGACGTGTTGAGTAAAGTAACTCAATGCCGCGCTTTGTTATATTACCACACCTAGAACATACTTAATTGTAGTCAATTATTAATTAATGTAACAGATGCAGAAATAGATTTTGTCCACAATTTGCTCTTGATATATTTAATTTACACACCACTATAATTATTGTGTCAATATTTGGTTTCCCCCCTTTAAAATTTATTTTTAGACGTTACTTACGTGTTAAGTGGAACCCAACACCGCGATTTGTTTAATTGAACCAAGGAAGTGAAAATAATTGCGGTACGATGGCATCGTTCATTTTTAATTCAATATAATTTATTAAGGCTTATTAGAACAAAGGTACTTTTATCTTTTAAGGAAAAAAAAGAATCCTTATAAGTCCAAGTCCAAATCTTCCAAGATGAACGGACGGATGAACTTTCAGAACGTCCCCACACCATTCCACCAGACGTTTCCTCGCTGTGCGTTCTCTATCGCATTTGTCATGGGGAGTGTTCTGAAGAACTGTTTGACCTGTTACCTGCCGCCGAATTTTCTAACCGCACAGTACGACATAAGCTAAAATATCATCCACACCATCTGGATACATGGCAATCCACTACTGTGCGGTTTCGTAGGAACTTCCTTCCACGCACCACGGAACTGTGGAATGACCTACCCGCGGCAGTGTTTCCAGGTCGATATGACATGGGTACCTTCAAAAAGCGCGTCTATCTCCACCTTACAGGCAGGCAACGCACCTGTAGCTCCTCTGGTGTTGCACGGGGCCGTGGGTGGCGGTAATCACTTACCATCAGGTGACCCGAACGCTCGTTTGCCTTGTCCTTTTTCCATAAAAAAAAAAACCATTCGGCGGCTCTCGTTGTCTATTAAACTGAGGACCACAGACCTACGTCATTTTAGCAAAGCTAAAATTTTGGGGATTAAAATTTTGGTAATTTAATCGACATGCTTACTCCTTAACTTGAAAGTGGGGCTCTTTCAGAGATCGATTCTATCGCGTCTGGGACAGGATGATGGGCCCATCAGAATCATCTGGCTATTTATAAAGGGTCTTGAAATAGTTCCCGTTAATAATATATGTAAAATTGCTTGCTAATATCATCTAGTTTGTCCCAATTTTAGACAACCTTTAGCACATCTGACTTGAGTAAAGAATCTAGCAATGATAAATATACATTTATTACTTAACTTAGCTTCACGCTGTATCCTTAGCAGTACGTCACGAGAGAACGGAGAGCCAAATGTATACGTCTTTCCTACGTTTCCAGGATGATATTTGAGCTTGTGACCTACTGTGCGGTAAGAAAACAAGTAGTATAAATATACTATTTATTTATTATTTTTGCTTTTATTTTTTAATACCTACATTTAAAATATGTAATCGTATTCAATTCAAATTTAATTTTCTAGTTAACTTATGTATAGTAAATTCTTACATAAATCGTCTGAATAGGATACTGCGACAAATGTTCACATCCTCGTATACACTAGTCATCATTTTTTTCTCTATACAATCTCTTTGTTTTCACGATTGTCACATTTTAAATGCAATTAAGTACATATTTTTACTGATAAATTGTATATAGTTTTCAAAGTATTAAGTATACCCGTCGTATTCGAATCACCCAGTTCATACATAGACAAGTGTATATGCACTTACTTTCATATTCCAATTCAAATAAAGACTAATCAAGAGTGTTATTCACTTCCTAACTATGGTGAATTGTTGCCTACATTCACTCAAAACTTGTATTTTAGCTGTGAGGGTATTTTGGCAAGATGTCATTAAAATATTAAAATTTATTTTAAATATGTATTTTAGCAGTAATTTATATAGATAAAATTTCTATTAAAACGCAGAATATTTCTATAAAATGATAGAATAGTGTGTTGATGTAGTCAAAAAAGGAAAGAAATATATTAAACAAATTGTAGCTGCTACTTTAATTTATTTCATTTATACATATTTCAATTCAGAACGCCAAAACAGATCTAAGATATTTTCAATTAAAAAAAAAAAAACAACATTTGTACAACACACAATTATCACAATATTATAAGCTATTTACATATAAGGTGTCTATGACATGCAGAATTTCAACAACATTGAATAACAATAGAATGTAGAGCCATAATTT
>DWQW01011752.1:0-11251 GCA_018249695.1 Heliconius erato demophoon
AAATAAAACCAAAGCAAAAGATAAAAAAAATTGTCACAAAATGTATACACAAAGTATGTGGCGGGGTGTGACGTACCCCACACACGTTTGCACGCATGTATTCCGAGCACTGGCCGGCGCAACACTGTGATCTCGCCACTTTCCACACTCACCATCCTTTCCCTCCAGCTACACAAAACCGCTAAAACGTAACATCGCGAATTAAAATGATATAGGGTTATGAACTGTCCTAGGGGTATGTCACACCCCACCACACTCCCGCCGGGTTAATTCTATTCAAAATCCTCTTTGGACGAAGATTTTGGTTAAGTAGATTTTGGCGATTTTCAATATGGTTTTTGCATGGCTATCCTGTATTTAGTTTAGATTCAATTGTGTTTTTCTTATATCTAATTTGAATTTAGTTTAATCTGTATATGCAAGGTCAATTACACATTGATTTACAAGAGAGTCGCTTTAATTATTTCACAGATCTACTAAATTCGAATTAGATATAAAACAAATACAATTGATTCTAAATTGAATTCAAGATAACCATGTATAAGATATCTTATCGAGAATCTAAATTCGAATTAGATATAAAAAAAAATACAATTGATTCTCAATTAAATACAGGATAACCAGGTATATCCTTATCCTAGGGTAAGGAAGGGCTGAAGATGTGCATATGGCCAACTACCGATTGGTCTTCAACAAAACTGATTTGCATTCGCGGAATATAATAGATTAGTATCTACTTGTTATCCAGTTAGGCCTCACACACTGGAGACCAAACGTAGGTCCCAAGAACAGCCAGATAGTGCTGAAGATAGAGTCGAATCTAGGTTCCTGTTTGTAATTGAATTAAAAAAAATTAGATTGTCTATTTGACATGTATACATGTTGATATTGTCCAAATTGTCCAATTTTTATTTTATTCTTTGAAGCGCGTGTTCTAAATTTTTCTTTTTATATTCATTCACTTTATTCAGACATTTCTCTAAATCCAAAACTCATATTTTAATTACCTTTTCGATTTAAATCAGGTATTCTCTAACTTACTAAACAGTAAAGTTTCATCCAAATCGGTTCCGTAATCTTTGAGACGTGGGTCAGTCCGAAAAACAGTCAGAAAAAACATTTTATTTAAATTAAGTTGGCGAGGCTTAACCTGAGCTTGTGAGTTGAAAATAGTGGCTCTATTATTAACTCATACAAATGAACAGTTTTTAGAAATAAAGTTTACCATTAGAAATCATTAAAAATGTTTTTCATCATTTTGAAATTATATCAAATCCGCACATTGCGTCTTCATGATTTTTACTCATCAAGAATAGCGTTCAGTCCACGATTTTTTTTCTATTTACACTACTTGGTCACAAATATTTCTCATTTTATAACGAGATAGTGGCAACATTATCTTTCACTTTTAATAAATCGAATATAAAAATAAAATATTTAGAAATAAGTAGTATAAGACGGTTTAGGTTGTGATGTTGATGATGAAGGGAAGTTACACCTAAGTCATGAACACCCACACAAATGCAAAGCATAGCTACAATTTAAAAAATAATAGTATAAGTCCGCTCTAAGCCTACATTTACATATACATACTTAATCCTGTGAATTATTTTGAGTAAATTTGTACGCGGTAGAAGTAAATGCGAGAGATATCTCTCAGCGATTCTTTGATTCGAATTCTGTTGTGTGCTAAATGATCTGGGATTATCTTCCTATATGGCCTTATAGTTCTCTATCATAAATTTATTTCTAGAACGTAATTCGGACACGACACTAGTAAATTATTGGGAATTTGATCAGGAAAACAAAGTGACAGAGTCTAAAAGAGAAGAAAAGAGAAAATCTAAAGAGATAGAAAGAAACGCAGATGACTACGCTATAAAAATAAAAAAAAAAATATATAAACGTGACAGTTCTGGGTTCCATCCTTACTCGGGGAATTAATATTGGCATTAGCGTACCTTGAGATATTTTCTAGGGGGGCCTTGACGTTACCTTTAAACTGATCGTTTTATGTAAAAGTATTTTTTTTTACTTTTTCGAGCTTAACTTTTTGCTGAAAAGTGGGGAGGCACTAGGTTCCTTTTGTGTACTTTTCTCAATAATAGTGGCATAAGTATGTCTATGTTTTCTTACTTAAATATTTATTTCATTTTGGTATTTCTTTCATGTCCTTTCATTGAGTGACATAGGTAACTGGCTTAACATTTTTTATTAAATTGCCTACCAGTTGTCATTAATAGAACGCTGTAAGCCTAATTTTGGTGGTTTAAGCTTCACGTGAGTGTCTAGGCACATGATGTATTTCCATCATCCAATTCAATCTATTCTATGGTAATCGAATCCACAACCATCCAGCTTACACCCAGTCGTTGGCCCATTGCGCCAGAACGGTGCAGTGGCTATCGTCAATCTATATTAACAAAAAAAGGGCAAACAATCTCAAAAAACCTGTGAAGTCAGCCATTCAAAAAGGCTTTTTGCGAGCAGCGCCATCTAGCGCCGCACTTTGGTACTATCAAGAATAGAGCCTCCTTTACTCTTCACGCATCAGTAAACAGTGCGCGGGCGCGGGGCCAGTGCCTGCCGCGACGCCGACTGCGACCGTACCCGTTACACTAATTATTAATAAAAACAAAGAAAAAAATCGCCTAAAAAATACTAATTAAACATGTAATGTTCCTAGAAATCGCGCTGAAAATTAATAAATTTGTGTGTGTTTGTGATCAAATATGACTATTTCGTACGCGGGCGAGGTCCCCAACGGTAGCAGCTTCGGCTGTTTCTGGCGGATACTGTGCAAGTGAGTACTTAGTGTTATAGCTGACCCCGCTCGCGCCACGGCTGTAAAACAGCTGTTTTATAAATTTAATATGATATCTGTATATATATATATACATTATGACGTTTATGTTTGTTCAGAAATATTTATATTTAATATTGGAGAACAAGCTGCGACATGTTATAAGTTAAGTTAGTTATCCGTATTAATACTAGTGTACAATGGCCTTGGTTGTGATGAATGCAATTGGTAATATAATTTCAATGTCTTTCTCTGTTGGCCGTGACAACGGCGAAATGTGGCGAAAGTTGGCCCGCGACGTTTACTTATCGATCGTTCACGTTAAATACTTTTAATTAGCAAAATATATAATTAAATGTCATTTAGTTGTAATATATAAATTAATTATGGTAGGGTCTGTCTGTTTGTAATTGCGACGGTTGCGACTTGGATTCCCTATCGGTTAATTTGCATATCGTCGTATTGTTGTCAAGGTAGAGCGCGGCGTTGAGTTTCGCCTTTAAACATGTCTCGGAAATTGTACGGTGAGTGGAGAGCGAAGTGTCCTAACACCAAGTTTCCTCTGGCTACCATGTTATACGCAGGATGTAGCGTGTTGCAATTTTTTGTTATTTTTACATCATTATAATAATTAGAGGCGCAGAAGCACAAGTGTGTGGCTGTAAACGCGCCGGTTCTGGATTCGATTCCCACGAAAGAAAATGAAATAATTAATATTTTCATTTCCCCGTCCTGGTAACGAGGCAAAGCGCGGCATTGTGCTCCGCCACTCAATACGCAACGCTTCCAAAACTGCGGAAAATAGGAAACGGAGTGTCTCAACACTAGGTTCCTTCTGCCTACCCTGCTACACGCTCCCGCATGTATAGCGTACAAGGGATTAATTGTGTTTTGTGCCAGTTACAGTCGTATTTGATAATAGCTGAAACCGCTTCAGCGAATACATAACAATTTAACAATATATCGCAATGAGGAAAAACCGGATGCAATTTCGTAATAAATGTGTAAACGTCAAGACTTGTACCTACACTATATAGCTAATAAATACGTCCATTTAAAAATATATACTTTTATATATCAAAATTAATAGTAAATATCTATACTAATGCTATAAAGCTAAAGAGTTTGTCTGGTTGAACGCGCTAAACTCAAGAACTAATGGTAAAAATCTTTTTGCCTCTGTATACAATTATTGTGATTGATAACCCACTAATCGAAGAATACTATAAACTATATCACATTAAGTATGTAATCCACTGTAGGTACTGCACAGTTAGCTCGAGTGACATGTGACACAACCCTTGTTTATTTAATTTATAGCTAGGTATATCACTTCTTATTAATATAATATGGCACAGTGGCACAACGTGTGACTGTAAATGTGCCAATTCGATTCCCAGTCGCGTAAATCAATTATTTTATATTTTCATTTCCTTGCTTCTGGTTACAAGACAAAATGCGGCGTCAAGTTTCACCATTCCACATACAAACACTTCAACACAAGATTCCCTATCCTTACCACGCTATATGCGAGATACAGCGTGAAGCTAACGAAAAAAAAAAATGATATAATAAAATATTTGAAAGTCCTGAAAACAGCAATTTGCAGCTACAGTTATGTTTTTAGACACTATAGGTATTACAGTGTATATAATACCGCTAGTCCACACACGAGTAGGTATTTACTAATTTTCAATGACTAACTGAACTGAACGGTAAACAGCAGAACAAAATAAAACCAAACCATAATACGTTTCTATATCAATACGTAATGAGAACCTGTCTAAAGCCAGTTTGTAATTAATCTTTATATATGTGAGGCCGTCGTGGCGCAGGGGGTAGCGTCTGACTGTAAACGGGACGATTATGGGTTAAATTCCTACTCGAGGGAACGAATATATTGTTATTAGTCATTTTAATTTCCCGATCCTCATATAGTAGACAAAACGAAGCGCTGAGTTCCGCCACTTGATGAGCGATCTCGAGAATTAGGCGGAAACTAACTCCGCTTGAGTTTGAAGGTGCATCACCATAATGAATATAAAATAAATAGCTCCATCCCTTTTTGCCGCATATTAGGGTAAGCAGAGGGAACCTGACTTAATTTTCCACGAGTAGCGAAACTCAACGCCGCACATTTTTTCTCCGATAAAATATTTTCTAACTAAATCATAATTATTGTAAGGCTTCAAAAAAACCTATGAGTCCAAATAACTTTTGTATCGACTATTTATGTAGATCACAGTATCGATAAGAGAAAGTATTTTTTTATTATAAGCACAAAAGTGTCGCAAGCTTTCTTTTTTTGTGTGTATTTAAGTTTTAAGTCTAAAATGAAAATAAAGAATAAACATTCTCGATTGTACAGTACGGTCGACCAGTCGTGGTCTCCTTTGAGTTAGCAGTGAACATCGTAAAAGATGAAAAGCCTAACTTGAGAGTGGCCACGACTCGTCGACCGTACTGTAATTTTACGCCCATGCTAGCCCATAATTCCGTTACACACCTCAAGGTCCTATCAAGGCCAACAGATTGATAAACTTCGCTTATAACAAATCAATGTATTGTAATCCGGCCGTCGTGGCTTTTCGACATAGCATTTGATTGGAAACGTGACGATTGCGGGTTCGATTACCACTTGGATTACACTCTAGTACAAAGACAAAAAGCGGCGTCTAGTTCCACCACTCAAAACGTAATGTCGAAGTAACTAACAAAACACGTTTTAACACTATGTTCCCACTGCCTAATCTGCTTTGTGCGGGATACAGCGTGAAGCTAAAAAAAACCTCACTTTTATTATGTAACAATACGCTATATTGGAATCTTGGCATATCGCGTGCTTACATTACATGCAGGCTATTAGGTAAACACTTTATTAGCTATTACTACTTTATAGCACTAATATATAGATATTATTAAATATTTGATATGATATTTTCAATATTAATAATTTCTTAAATATATTTTGCAAATTAATTATGAGATTATTATCATTCTTTTTGACATCATATTATAAAATTTCGAGGATTCTGTGGCGCAACGGCACAACATCTGTCTGTAAACGCTACAGCCTTGGGTTCGATTTCCTAGGCCTTAATTCTTTTTACTTCCTTGCTTTGTAACAAGACAAAGTGCGGTGTTGAGCTCCGCTACTTAGGTAAAAATGCTTACAAGGTAATTACCTAGTCATCATTAAATATAAATTTTTCTTTTACTCATTATATGTAAAATTATTCTATAAATATTCTAAAATTATTATTATATTGATTTACACCTTTATTAGTTCCACCTGTAACTACATAACTAATTAACCACGGAAATATTAATTATTATATTTTTTAACCAAACACTACAGCAGACACGACGACACGTGGTCCGCACGTTTTTCCAATTATTTCAAAATTGTTAACTATAATACTATTAGATTTTATATTTTCTACTCAATCTAGGCTTCGAACTGGACATTTTGTTCTAGATATTTAATTTTTAAATTCCAGAAATATGTCATAAAAATGAAAAACAGCTCTATTGATGATATTATTGTGAACATTATTGGGTTTTATTTTACGTAGCTTGTACAGTAATATGGTATCATCGAGCCGCTCTGATGATGGAGCCCGAAGGTGACAATACCATAGTCAAAGAGAAGAACATAGAAAATTAGAAAACCATATTGGGCTCATGTAATTATATCATATAGAGGCCAGTCGTGGCGCAGGGGCACAAGGTGTGACTGTAAAACCGACTGGTTGTAGGTTCGATCCCCACTCGAGGAGATGAAATATTTACTTAAATTTGTATTTCCATTTCTTCGCTCTGGTGTAGAGGACAAGCGCGGCGTTGAGTTCTGCCACTTAACACGCAATGCCTCCAGAATCAGTCTTAACACTAGGTTCCCTCTGCTCACCCTGCAGTGTGCGGGATACAGCGTGAAGCTGATTTGATTTATTTATAATTATATCTAATTTGTACTGTCGGTTCTCACTTCTTGCCAAATTTCATATTTCTAGGTTTATAAGTTTTTATGCGGCAAATTTCATACCAAATGCAGCAAAAACGAAGCATAAACACTCATAAACTAACATATACACTCGGATCTTTTAATTGCGCATAGAAGTAAAAGATAAATAATTTCTTTTTGCTCCAAGGGACTGTAGACCTGGATATAATATAACTAATTTAAGATTGAAATCTCCACGAGATCATGAGAGACAGACAACAGACTGATAGACTGACACTAAAAAAAACGAAAACCTAATTTCTTTTTAAATACTAAGTATATAAAACAAATTGAGATCTCATATCAAACAAGCAAGCTTGTAGAAGTAAAACTTTCTTATACATATACATTAGCTACTACATGTTAGTAGTAGTAGTACTACTACTACTATAGTACTACTAGGGCCCGGTGTCAATGGCGGATGTATGGAAACTGGACGTAAGTTGACTAAATAAGGAATATTTTAATAGTAAACGTATCGACGCGTGAAGTTTAAGGTGAGAATGCGGCATTGGGAAATTATCCTACTTTAATGCCGTTTCTCTAGAATAAGGTTGTTTTGTATGGATTTTTCTTGTTTTGGAGCGTTTTCTGTGTTTTCTTGTTTTGGGAATTGTGAGGTATAGTCTTAGACGTAGTGATCACGTTCTCCACTCTCTGTACCTTGGTCAAGGACCGAGGAACTATCTAAATGTGTTTATGGGACTCACGCCACGTTTAATTAATAAGTTGGCAGCTTCCTATTGTATAACATATAAAGGCAGAGAAAATCTATTGTTTAGACACTCCATTTCCGACTTTCCAAATTATTTTCGGGTTTATTACATGTTGAGTTCCGGAAATCAACGCCGCAGTTTGTCTACCAGAGGCGGAACCATTCCTACGAGAGGCCATCGAACTTGGAACCCAATAACAACGTCATATTAATAAATTTGTTAACATATACATTTTCACATCACAAAGGATGAACGATAAAGAAGAAGATACATATGCTTTTCCCTTTCTGTTTTACATGACACGATTTCGAAATAAAAAATAAATAAAAAAATCGAACCCACTACCGTTTATACAGTCACTATCCACCTGCGCTATGAGGGTGCCAAATGTAAAATTTCAATTAAAAATCTCTTCACACGCATTTGGACACGCATCTATCTATTTACAAAGCAAACTGGTTATAACTGGACTGTACGGCGTTTATTTGTCACTTAGAAAATGTAATTTAAAAATGTTAAACTTACTTCGTCTACCTGTCAATTACCTAGCTACTTAGGTGCTTACATGTATTATAGATATAGGTTCCCTTCAGGTTTGTGTGGATTAGTCGTATCTCAAAAACTACTGAGCTGTTTTTGATAGAACTTAGACTATTTCCCAAGTAAAACCCCCCAAAAAAAAATGATTTCGACCTTTGTTTCTTAAAAATTAATGGACAAACATACAAACAATTCCAACATTATGTATCACATAGTACATACGTGTCAAAGTGGAAGTCAAATATTTCCATAAAAAAAATCAAAATATGAAGTTACGAGCTTAATTTTTTTAATAATTTACCACCGGTTCACTAAAGTGATTGACTCCAGCTTGAGATGAACTGGCACAAGAAATTGACAGAGGCACAAGACTGGGTGTGTGGGTTCGATCTCCACTTGAGCAGTCAAGAATTGGAGAAGGAGAGGAAATGAAATGTTTAATATTTTCACGCAACGCCTTCAGAATTTAGCGGAAAATAAAAAAAAATCTGTTATTTAGAGAATAGCTTAATTTTTTGTGATAATGTGATATCTTTGAAACAGACTGAAGCGAGATTTTTTTCTCAACATACATAACATTTTCAAAAATGTATTGAGATGCAACTTAATATGTTAATATATTAATTTCTTGTGATATTTGCCTTTAAGAATCTTTAGGGTCTATAATATAGCGTGCGGGAATAACTCGCTTATGCAAGTCATATTGATTTAAAACCGGCTACATAACCACAAAGCAAAATACCTTAACTGATAACATCCTTTTCTAATACGATCTTTGATTTTCACGTATATTTAGTATTATAAATTTTTGAAAACCCGACGTTTCGAGTACTTTATTAATGCAGTAAATTCGTACCCACGGGTAGATTATCAGTCGGGTATTATCTACACCAGGAGTTCCCAATCTTTTCTTGACCTGGGATTACTTTTATAGAATTCTTGTTAGCAGGGACCACTTTGTAGGTGTAATAAAAATAAATTAATAATTGAACACAAATTTTAATTTCAAAGTCAAAAGTTTAAAAAAAACTGACATTTTGTATGTGTGAATTTTTAAGTAAATATTAAAAATCAATGAATTTCATAGTATATTAAATTTAAATGTCAAAATATTTTCAAGTATCAAGAATGCATAGAGGTACTAACCTGAAATGAATATCAAATATCCAAATATTGAGCATATAAAATAAGCTTCTAAGTCGACGCAATTGAAATGACGTTTATGCGTCTTTTTTGTCGCATCTTGTATAAAATTTCCCGCATACTCAATCCTATAGGGTACTTCCCATGGATGTACAATTATAAAATGTAGCAAGCAGAGATAATCTATCATTACAAATAAAGAAAAATAATCCGAATAATGCTAATTTATTAAAATGTTATAAATAAAAACACTACAAACTTGTACACCTATTAAATTTCATATTAAAGTGTTTACGACTAAAACTATATGTTCCCATTGACTTACAAACGTGAAATTGGTGCGTAACCCTCTGCGGGATCGGTTTTTATTTACTTACAACATTTAACAAAATATTTAAAAGCAATTTTTGTACGAGAAGGTCCGCATTATCCTAAAACTGTGTCGCCGCTATTAACGCCCACTTCACAAGCGCTGTTGCTAACAATGATACAATACTAATTGTTTTGAATATAAGAATAAGATTAGATAAATTGAGGCCGCCGTGGCACAACGGCACATCGTCGTCGATGTAAACGTGACAATTGTGGGTTCGATTACCACACGGGGGAATACATTATTGTCATATCTTTGCTTTATTCAGTAAATAGATAAAGTGGAGTGTTGAAGTCCGCTACCCAACACGCAATATCTCGAAAAATGAAACGGAATATCTTAACACTAGGTTCCCTCCGCCTTTCCTGCTACAGGTATGCGTGAAGCTAAAATTAAATATTTCAAACGAAATCAACTTAAGCTGTAGAGTCAATTACCATTTTTCATATTATTCACAACACATAATTAACTTAATGCGATCTTACTTAAATATAATTTTTTCTTCCCATCTATTTCTAGACATCTCGTGTTGAAAAACAGATAAACTATAACATTATATATTATTTTCTTATTTTACCATTCCCTGCGAAGGGATTTGTACCCGCATACCGGTACAAACAACTAACTAATCATTCTCTTTAATAAATAGAAAAATACTAAGCCTAATAAGTAAAAAACTTATGTTTTCTCCGGGTTAGGCATTCGAGTATAATGTTAAGACACTCCGCTACAAATCCGAATTAGGCGAGACGTGGCGAAACTTATCACTACATTTTGTCTGTCAGAGACAAAATATCAAAATCATTCATTCATTCCTTCGAGTAAAAATCGAACCCACAATAACCTTAAATTTAATATCTATATATTAGAACTTCACAAAGCCGCGCTATAACTTAAAAGCCTGTTTGTTAAATGAAACAAGTTCCTATATCCGGGTGAACTCAATTTTTTAAATGTTTATCAAATAATGCATAGATTTGGATACTTTTTTAGCGTTCCGTGTCTAAAAATAAAAAAAAGAGATCCCCATCACTCCGTTGTTCGTCTCTCTGTATGTATGTCCGTCTGCCAAGATAATTCTTGATCTTGAGAATAGGTTGTATAGGACCACTTTATTATGGTTATGTTGACTTACAAATGAAAAATGAAGCATGTGAGTCAACGTTATTATAATATTGCGTTAAAAATACGCGTTATAGATACGAGCGTTTATGTATAGTTTTTGCTGTATTTTTTATAGAATATACCGCGTAATCAAAATCTGTAGGGTACTTCCCATGGACCAATTATAAAATTTTAACAATACAAAAAAATTAAATATCCGAAAAATGTGAACTTATTGTTGTATATCATAAGAAACATTATTACAAACTTATATTTTAAATTCATTTCATACAAAACGAGTGCAAACGTCTGCAAACTTAACTTTGTCAACTTTTATAAATATTTGCCAACTTGTTTTTAGTTTTGAGGTCGTCGTGGCGAAGCGTCTCGTTTACAGCGACTGTAAACGAGACGTTTGTGAGTTTGATTCCCTTTTGGGGAATGAAATCTATATATATAAAAGGACTTGTGCTGACTGACTGAGGTAAGACGCACGCAGAGCCGTAACCGCTGATGGTAGAAACGTGAAATTTAGGCAGATGTTTATTTTCATATTCTGGACATCCACT
>DWQW01011753.1:0-11251 GCA_018249695.1 Heliconius erato demophoon
AGTTGTTCACCTTTCCTTTTCAGTATTCATGCTTCATTGGTAAGGTGAGAGAGAGACAGCTACAGATTATTTTCTTAGATATATTTTCTTTTTTGTCAGTTAAGATGGAAGTCCTTAGAGCTAACACTCGTTAAGGACCATTTCTTCCTTTTCAGATGTTGGCATCCTGGTTTGCCACGAGCCATATAGGGAATCAAGTAGGTTTATGTAATCTTGTTCCACTCAATGACCTTCGGCAAACGTTTGAGATTGTGATAAATTACACATAATTATTTTATTTAATCTATTTTTTTAGCTTCACGCTGTTTACCACATGTAGCAAAAGGAGAGTTTACGCAAAGGGAGAGCTTAGTGTTAAGACACTCCGCTCACCACTTTCCGCCGAATTCTGGTGGTATTGTTGAGTAGCGTAGCTCAACGCCACGCTTTACTTCGACACCAGAGCGTAGAAATGAAAACATTAAATATTTAATTTAATCGAGTGGGAGTTGAACTCACATTTACACACACGTTTGAGCCCCTGCTCCGACTGGTCTTTATCTCCTATCTTATTTTATCAACGTGGATAAAAATACATTTTATAGTATTGTCCTCTAAATAGCTCAGTAGTAGTTACTCAATCGCTTTAGCGCATATTTAAAGATCACAATGCCAGTCTCGATTTACAAACAAGAGTAAAATATATTTATTTTCACCGCCAACGCACAGAGGTTCTGTTACTCTGAGTCAGCGGCTATTTTAAGTTCGTTGATGCGCGTGCGCAGCGAACGCAAACACGCTCATAACTTGTGGCCACTATGAATATAGCACAATCAACAAGTTGTGGCCGCTCTCTAGTTAGTTTTTTTTTTACTTTTATGCATTGTTTACTTAGGAAGGAAATTGTCAAAAGTAAGAAAAAATCCTAAAATCAAATCTGTGCAGCCATTTTTAACTATAAATAACTTCAGAGCGACCACGACTTGCTGGCCGTACTGTATTGCAACGGTTCGTTTGACAAATATAATATTAATGAACTTTTACTCGTCACATCTTGTTAGATATCACTTATTATATTAATATTTTTTATATTATGCGACGATTATTATAGTGAAGGTATTGTTTTTATCTTGTAATATTTTTAGCTGCAGTTCTCTTATCTCCCGTTTCGTATTAACGTGTATTGTCGAATATAAGATTTATTTATTAGTTATAAACATAGTAAAGAGCATTTTGTCATGTCAATATAAGTTATTGTAAATAAAATTATTAATAAATTATTTTCTTCTTATGTATAACATTCTTAGTTAAGCATTATATAAAAGAGTGTTCGACAATATCGGGCATCCTTACTCACATGTCAACTACAATGTCATTTGTAGTTGTCACGTTCAACTACTTCGAATCGTTTTTATGCAAAAGCTCTTTATGTTATTTAGTCATCGAAAATATAACTATATTACAAGGTACGGACTGGTGACAAGGCGAGACGCGGCGTTGAGTGCCGCTGCTCAACACACATTGCTTTGAAAATCCGACGGAAAATGGGGAATGGAGTGTCTTCACGCTAGATCCCGCTACTAGGCTCACTCTGCCTACCCTGCTTTAAGCGGGATACAGTGTAAAGTGTGTTTTTTTTTAAACTTCACGCTGTATCCCGCACACAGCAGGGTAGACAGATGGAACCTAGTGTTAAGACACTCTGTTTCCCCACTTTTTTGTTATTTTAATTGAAACTCAATTTTCATTGTAATTTATTTCTCAACTATATTTTTGTTTTTATGTATATGTATAGTTAAATGCTAAAACAATACAGACTAGGCCATTTTTATTTTATGTTAGTAATTCAGGCAATTAAAGAGCATCGACGGAGTTACTACCGAGCTGAGTACCATATTAACGTTTAATCAATTTGATCGCTAGCGATTCAAGTGAGGTCATTGACGTTATACCAGATAGGAAGAAAGAATATGATTAGATTTTTTTTTTATTTAAGACGCCAGTTGTGGCGCAGAAGCATAAACTGTGAGCGACGGGATGTGGGTTCGATCCTCACTCGGGGAAATGTAATATTTATTTAAATTTATATTTTTACGCTCTGGTGTCGAGGCAAAGCGCGGCCTAGAGTTTCGCCACTCAACACGCAAAGCCTTTAAAATTCGGCGGTTAGTGGGGAACGGAGTGTCTTAACTCTAGGTTCTCTCTGCCTTCCCTACTTTGTGGGATACAGCGGGAAGCTGATTTGATTAGATTTTTTATTATTTTGATTTTTTAGCTTCATCCTGCATGGTAGGCAGAGGGAACCTAAATTATTTATATAAATATTCCATTTTTTATTTTAGAAGTAGGTATCACATCACTATGTTAGATTTTTATAATGTTTAGATCTTTTCTAGGATCCTTTTAAAAAACCTAAAAAGCTCATTTAGTTTCTGTATAGTAAGTACACCCATCAAACGTATTTAAACGTAGCGTAAGTCAAAATGAGGTCACAATGATTAAACCCAAACCTAGATACCGTTGTAAGGCTCATCAGTATTTCAAGATTGCCGGTAATTTTTTAAATGTGATTACCGCTTACATAAATAACCATATATGGAAATATATATTTTTTTATAAATATAAAAGAAATATGTGTTTTACTGCTTTCTCAGTGATTACTGAAATATGATAAGAGAGAGATATATCTATATGTTTACATTTACTGTTAAAAGATAAAAAGGAGCAAATGGAGGAGGTGGAAGTTTGTGTTGTAATGCCACACAAGAAAAGGTTTATATCTAAAGTAAAAGAATTTTCATAAAATTTGCCTGAGCTTCAGATTCTAACTAACCTAAAGAGAAGACGTTCTTGTTTGGTATTCAACTCACAAGGACTTTACAGTAATAGAAAATAGAGTGATATATCAGCAAAATTCGATTTTCTGCAATATTTTTATAGAAACATACGATACATGCAAAAATAATCGATAGTATGTAGACAGATGTAATACGTCCAGTCGTGGCGCAGGGGCACAAGCGTGTAACTGTAAGTGTGATAGGTTGTAGATTTGATTTCCACTCGAGGAAATGAAATATTTTGTATTTTCATTTCTCCGCCTTGGTGTCGAAGCAAAGCGCAGCGTTGAATTCTGCCACTCAACACCTAATGCGTCCTAAATTCGCCGGAAATTAAGGAGCGGAGTGTCTAAACACTAGTCTCCCTCTGCCTATCCTGCTACAAGCGGGATAAAGCGTGAAGCAGAAAAAAAAAGGCCACATGCGTTAAACGGTAAATCCTAATATCGATAATCCTGCAATCCTTGTCGGCTTGAAAAATGTCCTGACGTCGTTTGCATACAATAACCGGTTGTGAATGGCACGAGTGGGACGTGCCTTCTGCCTAGCTTCAGCCTCACATTATACATATACAAAGTTAAATTTAATTTTTTCAATGAATGTTCGAAATCAACGAAATGAGTATTTTTTATGGCAAAGTTCCATGTATTTATTTTACGGTGTATTTTAACAATATTGTATCTTGATAACAGTAGTTACAGAAGTGCTACAATGTTTAAAGTTCAAGTGAAACTCGCTGAGAACAGACCAAGACCACGAGACTGGCATAAGCAACGCTCAAATTTATTACGCACATATATTGTTTTTTTTTTTTTAATTTTTTATCAGTTTCTCGCTATATCCCGCATGTAGAAGGGTAGGCATAGAGAGCCTAGCAATCAGAGCCTTTGTTCCCCACTTTCTGCCGAATTCCGGAACTATTGAGTGGCAGAACTCAACACCGCGCTTTTTGCTTTGGCACCAGAGCGAAGAAATAAAAAAAAAATTCTTCGATTTTGATTCGAACCCACAAATATTGCGTTTACAGTCACACCTCCGCGCCACGACTGCCCACCCTTATCTTTGTTCTTTAATACTATATATATTTTTCTAGTTTCTTAAACAAACTATCATGCCATCTTTTGAATTTCTATACAGAATATGCTATTACATTGAGGTAGAACGAAACCGCTTTTTATCCTTATGAGAGCGTTGACTGAAGAACCTCTTTATGAGTCCCCGGAGAAACTTTCTATGTAGTAACTTACTTTGGTAAAACACTCGAGTAGACAGCTCTTAAAAATATATAAAATTAATTTTCTTAATAAATATACTTGAAATAATGTTTGCTCTCTTATTTATAACTAAGTAAGTATGAGGCCGGTCGTGGCGCATAGGCACAAAGTGTGACGTAAAATCAATTGGTTATGGGTTCGATCCCAACTCGAGGAAGTGAAATATTTATTTACATTTATATTTTCATTTCTTCGCTCTGGTATCGAGGCAAAGCGCGGCGATGAGTTCCGCCAGTCAGCATGCATTGCCTCCAGAATTCGGCGGAAAGTGGGGAACGGAGTATATTAACACGAGGATCTCTCTGCCTACCCTGCTTTGTGCGGGATACAGCGTAAAGCTGATTTATTATTTATTTATTCTCTCTTATGTGCGGGATACAGCGTGAAGCTGATAATAATAAAAAATAAGTATTTGAAAACTACACATTTATTTCAATTAACTTCAACGCTATCTTTAATTGTTAACTTTGTTTAAATACATTTCAAACACACAGTTACTTAAATACTTATTTAGAAAACGTATAAAAATCTGAACGTAGCGGGACTCGAACCCGCGTCTCCTGGAAACCGACCAGGCGTTCTGACATAATAAGTTGTAACAAACGTATAAAAATTTCGACGTAGCTTGATGAGAACGTATGGCTTAGTGATCAGAGCGCCTGGTCGGTTTCCAGGAGGCGCGGGTTCGAGTTCCGTTACGTTCAAATTTTTACTCGTTTTCTAAATAAGTATTTTTCTTTCCTAAGTGTGGAATAACACTTTAAAAAAATGTTTAAAAACACAGTTAGTTAATTGTTAAGCATTTAATTGTTCATAAGCGTCGATTCGCATAAACAAATACATATGCTGTAGTAACAGAGTATTGAGACTCGGACAATACCGCTATTCTGTGGCCAACGGCATATGGGAGTTTCGTGTTACGTTTCGGAACCAGCTGGCACGCAGGAAGGCAATAAAGCAATTTCTGAAACGCCACTCTGCTGTGTATGGCTTAGCTTTAAATACTTTTTGTTATTTTACTATTCTTCTATACTTTAATATATTTTAAATACAATGGTTGACTAATTCAATTATTATTTTTCTTTTTACTTTTATTTACTTTGTTTCACTGTTTTATTCTCTTTGTTACTTTAACTGACTATTAAACATTATTTGAATATATTATATAACTTAAGTTAAATATGGCACTCGTACTAAAGTCTTAGATGAGTATGTAGAGTCGTGGATCAGGAGCACAAGTATGTGACTGTAACGCGACGGTTGTGGATTCGATTCCCATTCGGGGAATGAATTAATGATTATTTATTAATATTTTCATTTCTTTGCTCTGGTGCCAAGGCAAAAAGCGCGGCTTTGAGTTGCGCCACTCAACACGCAATTCGGCGGAAAGTGGGAGTGTCTTAACACTAGGTTTACTCTGCCTACCCTACTACATGTGGCGTATAGCGTGAGGCTGATATAGGAGTGTATAATTTTATTGCAAAAAAGAAAAATATCGATCGAATTCACTTTCGCTAATAGAAGAGTGACTGACACACGTGGTGACAGTGATGAATTGAGGCCATATAGACGAACTGACAAGATAAAGTTAATATATGGCGTGTGTACGTTGCACCTTAAATGAGATCGAACTTCGTTACCGTCTTTGAAGGACGAATTTTACAACCTGAGCCTAAAAATATTACAGATTTAATTTTTAGAATACGGATGAGTCACTGTTTTATTAACCTTATTGTATCTTATAAAAGCAAACGAGTTAAAACGATACGCGACAACTGCCTAGGCTTCTCGTACAAATTATTTCTATCTATATATAGTATACATATTATGTATATTATAACGTTATTCTATATTTTCCGGAATTCTCTCTGGATTACTTTAAGAAATAACGACGAAGAGGTCTTTTACAATAACTGAAATGTGAGAATTATTAGAATATTTCGGTATATTAGTTTTTTTAAAAAATCAATGGCTGGCAGCGATGAGGAAGGAGGAGGCTGCCTGTAATATGGAGCATGCATACACGTACCTATAATTTATGAATGTCTTTTAAATAAACGTCAACCAATGTTAGCTTTATTGTTATTATTTATAATGACTAAATAATATTTTATATTAATAAATAAATAAATTCTAGTAAAAATCAAGTTATAACTAGAATTTATTTATTTATGATGATGATGATTGGTTCTTATAGTTTTTTGTCATGATCACTGTGTAAGTTTAATTATTATAAATATACAATATATTTTATAAATATCATTTATAAATCTGCTATATGCTATAATATGGTGTTTGACGATAATTTAAGTTTAGGCAACACATAAATTTTAATAATAACATAAAATCTCTAATACAGGAAACTTACATTATTTCAATTTAGCTGAATATTTTTTTATTATATTATACTTAAAAAAAATTACGTGTTTCCATTGATGTAGAAATGAAAGAGCTACATTGTTAAAGAAAAAATAGCCTGACGAGTTGACGGCTATCACCCATTTATTGTGTTGAAATGGGTCGCCGGTCGACGCCCTGCCGTTTAATAGTGGAAAGGTTAGCCAGTTAGCGTAACACTCGAACTAGGTAAGGCTCTTAATCTAAATGATTTTATATAAAAAATTAAATCAAATCAAAACAGCTTCACGCTGTATCCCGCACACTGCAGGGTAGGCAGAGGGAACCCAGTGTTAAGACACTCGGTTCCCCACTTTCTGCCGAATTCTGGAGGCGTTGCGTGTTGACTGGCAGAACTCAACGCCGCGCTTAAGCTCGACACCAGAGCGAAGAAATGGAAATATAAATTTAAGTAAATATTTCATCTCCTCGAGTGGGGATGGAACCCACAACCAGTCGGTTTTGCAGTCACACCTCGTGCCGCTGCGCCACGACTGGCCTCCTTAATCTAAATGATTTTATAATTATTCAAAATATTGTTGATGTTTAGGGCTATATTACAGGGCCAGTCGTGGCGCAGGGGTGGGTATAAAGGGTATCTGTTAACGCGAAAGGTTATTAGTTCAATCCCCACTCGAGGAAATTAAATATATTTTTTTTATATTTTCGTTTTTTCGCTGTAGTGTCCTGGCAAAACCCGATTTTGAGTTCCGATACTCAATACACATTGACTCCGGAAATAGACGGAAAATGGGGAACAGAGTGTCGTAACACTAGGTTTCCTGTGCCTACCTGCTATGTGCGGGTTACAGTGTGAAGCTGATTTAATTTTTTTTTATAGTATAAGTCTCCTTTAAATTGATAACCGTTGACATATTAACGAGATTTCGAAACGAATTGTTAGGGTGAGCGACAACAGACACGGGCCAGGAGCCGCGACCAACGCGTTCTATTTCTGACTGAAGACGTTGACCTGCTTCTACGTGCACCGCAGGATGAATCAGATTTTCAAGAAACAAATATTTCTCATCGTATAAGAACAACTTCCCTCATACTTACATCCATTCATTCATTTTTTCCAGCGTAATTCTGTATCACTAACTAACTAATATATGTATGGTTTAGTGTTTAGTTACTTATTAAGAAAACGTATAAAAATCTGAACGTAGCGGGACTCGAACCCGCGTCTCTGGGAACCGATCAGGAGTCGGACCAGATCGGCTTTCTTTTATTCGTATATAAATCATATAATATAGGTATTTATACTTAATATAAGTTGATATTTGTAAATGTCTTTCTTTGTGTTTTCGAACAATAGATTTTTTTTTCACACTCGAAGGTCCCTTAGGGTCACGTATTGTGTTTGTCTGCATGCAATAATATGCTTGTTAAAACAAGTAAGTTTAAATTGAGTCACAACAGCTTGAAATGATTTTAAAGTTACTAATAAATAATATATTTTTGAATATTTTCTTTACATTTTTAAAATTAGCTTCACGTTGTATCCCACACACAGCAGTGTAGGCAGAGGGAACCTAGTGTTAAGACACTCCGTTCGCCACTTTCCGCTTAATTCTGGAGGCATTACGTGCTTAGTGGCGGAACTCAAAGCCGCGCTTTGCCTCTACACCAGAGCGAAGAAATGGAAATATAAATTTAAGTAAATATTTCATTTCCTCGAGTAGGGATCGAACCCACAACCAGTCGGTTTTACAGTCACACCTCGTGCCGCTGCGCCACGACTGGCCTCTTAGTTTTTTTAGTTACTTATTGTTTTTAATTTGTAAATTATTCCAAAAATTTCCAAACGCCACGGTTTATTCTAACTTTAGAAGGTGGAGGTCGTCCACTTTTCCTTTCCCCACAAGTATTGATTTAGCTCCCGGCGAAAAAGTTTCTTCTATAATAATAGGGTTTCAACTCCCAATATCTCAACTTGAATAAGAGAATTGTTACTTTTATGCTTACATTGACTATAATTTGAAAATCTATTTAAAAATGTTATTTCTTTTACTGAGAGAAAACAAGTTTGTATTTACAAACTTTGATAAAATATTAAATTTAAAGATATAAGGAAAAGCTTAAACACATAATTTTGGACTGTCGACTGAAAAAAAATTTCTATTATCTAAGAATTAGAAGATTGAGGTCAGTCGTGGTGCAGGGGCTTAAGGGTGCGTCTATAAATGTCTGTCTGCCACAAGGTTCCCAGATTTCCTCTGTTTACTCTTCTGTGGGAAAAACACGCCCCATGTTATGTGAATACACCCCGCGTGAATCAAGAATAAGCGTTTATTTAATCAACATAATTATAGAATTGTTGTTTATTGAGAACACAAACCGATATTGACGATACCAATCCCGTTATTATATCACAAATTGATATTCTCAACATAGTATTTATACACCCCGTAAGGTTATAAGTAGACAAGTGTCTATAAAAAATATCTTATTTTAGAATATTAAGACATTCCTTTTCTAATTTTTCGAAAATTCTAGAGGTGTAGTGTGCTGAATGGCAGAATTCATCGCCGCGCTTTACCTCGTCACCAGAAGAGAAATGAAAATATTAAATATTAATTTTCCTCGAGTGGAGATCGAACCCACAACCAGTCTATATATCTCATAACTTATATTAAAATAGCGAATAATATTCACTTTAATAGTTCCTTTTCAATATGATCGTGCCATACAGACATCTATTGTGACATGATTAAAATGCAATGCAGCAAAAACTGAGTGGAATCAATTGATTCATATGAAGATATTATCTCTATGTTACATAGTGGTTCATAAAATACTTATATCTTGATAATACTACTTTCTTTTAATAATCTATATATATAAAAGGACTTGTGCTGACTGACTGAGGTAAGACGCACGCATAGCCGTAACCGCTGATGGTAGAAACGTGAAATTTGGGCAGATGTTTATTTTCATATTCTGGACATCCACTAAGAAGGGAATTTAAAAAATTTTAACCCTAAAGGGATGAAATAGGGGTTGAAAGTTTGTATGGAATTTTTTTTTTATCTGTACCGATTTTTATAAAATTTGAAATTCAGACTCTTAAAAATATTTCATTGAACACGTGTTTCATGGTTTTTAAGAATTCGCCCCCTAAGGGTTCAAATAAGAGGTTGAAAGTTTATATGGAAAAATCTTTAAATTACCACCGATTTTTATAAAAATTTAAATTCAGACTGTTAAAAATATTTTATTGAACACGTGTTTTGTGGTTTTTTTAGAATTCACTCCTAATAAGCGGGCGAAGCCGCGCGCGCCCTCTAGTCATTAATAAATTAAAAAGTTAAAGCTGATTAAGCTAAAACTTTTTTTTTATAGTTACTCGCTATATTTCGTATACAGCGAGACAGGCAAAACGAACGTAGTGTTGAGATACTCCGTTCTTCGCTTTGTCTCGTTACTAGAGCAAGGGATTCCTCGAGTGGGAATCGAATCCACAATCGTCGTGTTCTGCCACGACAGTCTCAAGTCGAATATCTTTCAATCACATATAAAAAAAAAATCACGCTGTATCCCGCACACAGCAGGGTAGGCAGAGGGAACCCAGTGTTAAGATACTCCCGTTTTTCACTTTCTGCCGAATTCTGGAGGCATTGCGTATTGAGTGGCAGAACTCAATGCCGCACTTAACCTCAACACCAGAGCGAAGAAATGAAAATATAAATTTAAGTAAATATTTCATCTCCTCGAGTGGGGATCGAACCCACAACACACCTTGGTTTTACAGTCACACCTCGTGCCGCTGCGCCACGACTGGCGTCATATTTTAATCACATATAAGTATTAAAAATTCTTGTGCGTTTCTAATCCATCGCCACCACTTCAACCAAAAACTATTAGATTACACATTAAGAGAACAAAGCTATGTAATTTCAGTTGTGACCACAACATTTACGACCTGTTGCGTCCCTAAGCTGCAACGTTTTAGTCCTTTGTTAAACATCAATTCCAGTTTGCATTTCTCTTCCTTTATAATCTTTACTCTGCACTTAGCACTTTCGCAATTGTAGATTTTTAAAGAATTATTGCAAAATTTGTATATTCTATAAATTTACATTTATAGTTAATACATTCATCTATTCATGTTTACTTATATCTATTTATACAAAAAACCGGATAAGCGCGAGTCGGGCTTGAAAATTAGAGGTCTTGAGCTTACTCGAGTTTGCGGTTTTATTACTAAATTTTGTCCCCTTTTAAGGCTATTATTTTTTAGGATTTAACCACAAATGTGTAGTTTTCAGATTTTTTCCAGAACTATTACTCCATGTAGATGCTAGCTGCCAAATTCCATAATTCTAGGTCAACCGAATGTACCTACCCTATTAATTTCGATTCCCTTTATAGTGTCAAAATGCGCGTTTTTTGCGATATAAAAGGCCACATCTTTTTTTAAAATAAATTTAGAAATACGTTTTTTTTCATGAATTCAAGGGACCGTAGATCTGGGTTATAGTTTGAATATCAACTCGATATCGTTCCTGACATAAAGTCTCTTGACAGACAGACAGACAGACGGACAACAAAGTGATTTTATAAGGGTTCCTTTTTTCTTGAAAAGGCAAAACGGAACCCTAAAAGCAACTGAAAATCAGGAGCACAACCGTGTGATTAGAAACGCGACTGGTTGTGAGTTTGACTTCCACTCGAGGAATGAAATATTTAAGATTTTAATTTCTTCGTTCTGATGCCGAGGCAAAGCGCGATATTGAGTTCCGACACTCAACACGCAATGCG
>DWQW01011754.1:0-11250 GCA_018249695.1 Heliconius erato demophoon
TGAAATAAACACTAAAAGCTACTTTGATTTATTTGTAATTTTTATGTATAAAAGTTGTTTAAATTTATTGTGTACTTTTTACGTGATACGTGTTCACATAAACAGACAAACAGATAAACAGACAAACTGACAAAAATTCCAAAAATGTTGGAAATGGATTCTGTTAATTATCCTTTAACACCCTGGCAATTTTTTTTTTATATTTTCAATGTACAGAAACGACTTTTCTACAGATTTATTATAAGTATAGATTATTTACTATACTAATATGTATATATTATTTACTATATATATTATGTACTCCGTAATAAAAAAATCAGCAAAGAGTGTTAAGACTCCTCGTTCCCCACTTTCCATTGAAATTTGGAGGCATTGCGCGTTGATTGCCAGTACTCAACGCCGCGCTTTGCCTGGACACCAGAGCGAAGAAATGGAAATATAATTTAAAGAAATCTGTTTTATAATTATAAATTCAAAATATATGTGTTACGTACATACAAGGCTTTTAAGCTTTCCTTAATTACCTTTTTTAATTTTATTAACTTTGTAAAACAATATTAGTTTGTACACTCCTCCTGCATATTTCATATATAAGAGCCTATACAGGCAGAATCTATTATTAACAAGCCTCGTCCCATAACTTTTGGCACATTGCATAGCGGCACTCAACGCCGCACTCTGTATACAATGGAGGGGAATTAAAAATAACTTATCTCGTGAGTGAGGGTCGAACCCACAACTGTCACATTTATACCTAAGCGGTGCGATGTTGGTACTCAGTAAATAGATATTAGAGATTCAATAAACTTACTATTACTTTGAGGCCAGTCGTGGCGCAGGGGCACAAAGTGTAGCTGTAAAATCGACTGGTTGTGGAGAACGGAGTGTCTTAACATTAGGTTCCCTTTGCCTACCCTAATGTGTGTGGGATACAGCGTGAAACTGCTTCATTTTTCAATAAATTTACAATTCGAAGAACTGTCAGCTTCACTGCTTCGTGTTATTATGGTAAGATGGACATAGAAAAATTGGTATTAAGACACTCACTAGATTTTCGTTTACATTCGGGACATTGTGTGTCAAATGGCTGAGCTTAACCCTGCACTTTATCTTGCCAAAGTTCAAGAGAACTATCACAAATAACGATATTGATATATTGATTATTAGGAATTGCAATTTCAAAATAGTTCAAAATTCTATTATACTGCAATATTCTATATAGTAAAAACCGTTGGCCAAGCGATTCTATTACTTCATTTGACATAATTGACCTTCGCGCGAGACTCGAATCGTTTTCCATTGCTTCTATTTATTTCGATATATCAATAAAAACTGTTTTGACATAAAATATAAATATTATTTAATAATTATCGAGAAACAGAGTGTCTCAACACTAAGTTCCTTCGGCCTAGGGAAGAGAGCGGGATGCAGCGTGAAGCTAAAATGTATCGTAAGAAATTTAAAAAAAGGAGAGATATAAAGAAATATGTAAAGAATATAATTAAAATGAAACTATCATACATCAATTACAATATACTTATCATATACATACATTTAATAAAACATGCGAGCTCTACGCCAGTAGCGTTACGACCGTCGCGTGAGACGCATGTCGATGTAGTTGCGGTAGCTCTGAAAGTTAGTGAATACGTAATTAAATTTAAATTGTGTATAACTGTTTAGTTTTTTTTTGTGAAATTTGCATTTTTGTTTGTTGCGGTAAGTGTCTATTTTTTTGTAATTATTCGTCAGATAAAATAAAAACATTTTTTTTCAATTGTTTTTAAGGATTCTCTTAAATTATCTCGATATATTTATATTTCGTAAATGATTCATAATTATTAAATCGATAAATATATAAAATAAATTAAAATTAAAAATATATAATGTAGAGACGCTCTCTATATTATTTATTTTTGTATTCAAAGTGATAAACGTTTTCGACTAACCATTATTTATATTATTTTAGGTTTTAATTTATTGTTCCTTCAATCTTCATTTAAAATGTTCTTATATTTAGATTTATTAGGTTACAAATGTTCAAAAACACTTTTTTTAAGCGCGCTTTCTCCAGTACAAAACCTTGCCTAGTATTAAAACATTCAGTTCCAAATTTTCCATCGTATCTTCAAGATATGTTAAGTGACAGAACTCAACGCCACGCTTCGTCTACTAGGGCGGGGAAATAAATAAATTAAAGTAATGATTTATATCTGTGACGTGTTCACTTATTTTATCATACTTAAATAAAATCTTAAATATAACACATCTTGCAAGCGTAGCATTGATTTATTAAATTAATAAAGTTAATACCACAATATTACTTATAATTTAATTATAAACTAAAAGTCTTTTTAAATATTACGTATCGCGGTGAATATAATATCGCATATTACATATCATTCATTCTCTTAAGTGGAAAGCCTACACTGACCGACGACTTTATCTTATACAGGAAATATATTATGTTTTATGCACCTTCAAAAGTTAAACAGTAAGAATCTTATGAAATATAATAGGACGTATTTACGTCCTAAATTTGTTGGAGTTACCTGACTCTACTTTTTGTGATATTTATTAGAACTTAATTTTAACACGTTTTTAGTCTAAAGCCTATTAGCCACTTTTTAGCCTATTTTATAAGGAGGAATGAAAAGTATTTTTTATAAAACGCATAAATAAATTTACGAAGCGGGATTTGAATCTGCGCTTGCAACTGTCAAAGCACTCTGAACTAAGCGGTACGTTCTTTCTTATTCGTTATACATTTATTCATTATATATGTACTATGTATTGCTTAATAATATAATAAATCGAGTTGTTAGATATCTTCTTTGCAAAGTTATAAAATAATAATATACACAGATTACTTTTTTTAGAGGCCAGTCGTGGCGCAGCGGCACAAAGTGTGACTGTAAAACCGACAGGTTGTGGGTTCCATCCCCACTCGAGTAGATGATATATTTACTTAAATTTATATTTCCATTTCTTCGCTCTGGTATCGAGGTTAAGCGCGGGATTGAGTTCTGCCACTCAACATGCCTCCAGAATTCGGCAGAAAGTGGGGAACGGAATGTCTTAACACTAGGTTCCTTCTGCCTATCCTGCTGTGTGCGGGATACAGCGTGAAACTGATTTTTAAAGATAATATTAACCATTTATAAATTAACATCTAAGTAAAGAATACCAAGAACTAAACAAAACCAAATATCTTTTCCACTTGAATAATCCTAAAACTGATCTTATAAAAGAAAAAGTAAAATAAACAGTAAACTAGAGAGCAAAAACACAGCCAGTATCTCCAGGAAATTTGACTCCCGTTCCCAAATACAAATATTATTGTTCGGGTAACCGCAAAATTAATTTAATTATATGTTAATATTATTCAAGTCGATGCAAATAAGCGATAGCTGTTTGAAGCGTCCATTCCACTCCCGACATAGATAGACAATAAGGAAAGCCAAGATGCAAATCGAGATCATGATTATACGAATGACTTATATTGGAGAGGCTAGTCGTGGCGCAGGGGCACAAAGTGTAACAAAAAAAAAACAAGACTGTAAAACCGACTGGTTGTGGATTCGATCCCCATTCGAGGGTATGAAATATTTACTCAAATTTATGTTTCCATTTCTTTGCTCTGGTGTCGAGGACAAGCGCGGCGTTGAGTTCTGCCACTCAACACACAATGCCTCCAGAATTCGGTAGAAAATGGGGAGTGTCTTAACAGTACTCGTAGGTTCCCTCTGCCTACCCTGCAGTGTGCGGGATACAGCGTGAGGCTGATTTATTTATTTATTTTACTTATATTGGAAGGAAGGGAAGGGAAGGCAGAAATGAGGAATGCCATTTTGTTAAACGTAATAACGTTTTATATGTTATTTAATTGTATTATTTAGTTGAAGTGAGTGTTTTGGGTTCATTGGGTATTGATAGTACAGTGGTTGTTGGTTCAGTGGGTAGTGGGTACTACAGGATGACGCTAAATGCGATAGTTGAGGGATCGATATCAGTTCATAGGAAATAGAGGAAGTCTCGTAAACAGAATAATAAAATTTTAAATTATGTTTATTCATTTTTATATTACAAAGCATAATCCATTTATATTTTTTACACAATCAAATAAAATATAATGTCTCATCTTTAAATTTTGGCACGAAATTACAAGCGAATTTCAAATAAAATTGTAAAACAGTATCAAAGGCAAACATTGTTTGTATGAAGAAATTACCGACGAACAAAACGTTTAAGCGTATAAAGAGAATTTCAATGGGGACGTATTCATAAAAGATAAACGCTTCTAACAATAAAATAAGTGAGTATTTGCGTTTGAATGTTAGGGTACCTCAAAAGGAAAAAAGGTAACCTTTATACGATCACTTTGTTCTCTGTCTGTATCAAACTAAAATTAATATGAAACATTCTGCTCTTCGGTCCTTTGGAGCACAAAGTAAAGATTGCACTGACTTAAAAAACAAGCTTTTTAAGTCAGTGCAATCAAAATATGCGTGGTTTTTGCTGCATTTTATATGGTTTTTTTTTGCGTAATAAAAAAACCATAAGGATACTTCTCGTTGACCTGGAATTATGAAATTTGGCACGAAGTGAGAAATTACAATATAAATAAAAAAAAATAAAAAAAGATGAAAATTTAATTCTATTTCATAAAAAAAAATATTACTAATTTATTATTGTAGATCTTTTCATACAGAATGGGTAGCTACGCCCGCAAAGTTAAGTTTGTCAACTTTTAAGCTTTTATAAGTTGTTCTTTTGGTTGGCCTACGGTACGGAATTCTCGGTGGGTGAATCCGACTCGCACTTGACCGGTTTTTATATTAATGGCTATTTGTATTTAAATATTGAAAAACATGTATTTGGGATATTAGGATATTATTATATTTTATTTTATATTTGCAATCAAATTTAAGAAGTAATTTCATATATTTGATTTTTTATCTTGCTTATAGCAAGGTTCTCCGCTTTCAAATAAAAAGAAGAAGAAAATATTAAATATTAGTTCATTTCCTCGAGTAGGAATCGAACTCACAACCTGCTGCGTTTACACCCGCATGTTCCTCCTCCTGACCTCCTATATAATACGTACCTCGATATATCGAAATAGTGGAATTTCCAATTATAACTTGGATTTTTGAAAGTAAACAACTAAACTATATTCACTTGCAGTTGTTAATACATTGTTTTGTACACAATCTGATTTCCGTTACGTTATAGAACGAGTCGCTATTTTCTTTAATGCGTTGTTGTCTAGAATCTTACATTGATTTCTTTTTATTTTTCGTTATTTGGCTTTATGCTGTATTATGCATAATATGGTTAGGTAAAGATAACCTAGTATTAAGACCATCCGACCATCACGCATCAAATTTTCGAGATTTTTGTTTCGATTGGCAGGAGGAAAATTAAAATAATTAATTTCCCCAAGTGGGAATCAAACCCTCAATTATAAATCAATATATAGTTTCAGATTAAGCCACTGTGGCCCATTTCACTTAAGTTTTACTGAATGTAAACGCTAATACACACAGGCACAGTATCTAGAGTGAAGAATGGAGTGTCTTCCTCTCCTATGCCTACCCAGCCTATATGCAGGGTACAGTGTAAAGCTAAGGAAATATATATATATTTTTTTTATTATATCATATTTTATACATCGAGGCCAGTCGTGGCGCAGTGGCACAAAGTGTGACTGTAAAATCGACTGGTTGTGGGTTCGATCCGCACTCGAAGGGACGAAATTATTATTTAAATTTATATTTCCATTTCTTCGCTCTAGTGTCGAGGCAAAGCGCGGCGTTGAGTTCTGCCACTCAACACGCAATGCCTCCAGAAATCGGCAGAGAGTGGGGAACGGAGTGTCTTAACACTAGGTTCCCTCTGCCTACCCTGCTGTGTGCGGGATACAGCGTGAAGCTGATTTATTTATTTATTTTACTTATATTGGAAGTAAGGGAAGGGAAGGCAGAAATGAGGAATGCCATTAGTTATTACGTTTTATATGTTATTTAATTGTAATATTTAGTTGAAGCCAGTGTTTTGGGTTCAGTGGGTACTGGTAGTACAGTCGTTGTTGGTTCAATGGGTAGTGGGTACTACACGATGACGCTAAATGCGATAATTAAGGGATTAGAGATATTAGTTCATAGGAAGTAGAGGAAGTCAAGTAAACAGAATAATATCTAGATATAGACAACTAAAAGTTTAAATTATGTTTATTCATTTTTATATTACAAAGCATAATCCATTTATATGTTTTACACAAACAAATAAAATATAATGTCTCATCTTTAAATTTTGAAACGAAATTTCAAGCGAATCTCAAATAAAATTGTAAAAGAGTATCAAAGGCAAACATTGTTTGTACATGAAGAAATTACCGACGAACAAAACGTTTAAGCGTATAAAGAGAATTTCAATGGGGACGTATTCATAAAAGATAAACGCTTCTAACAATAAAATAAGTGAGTATTTGCGTTTGAATGTTAGGGTACCTCAAAAGGAACAAAAAGGTAACCCTTGTTCGATCACTTTGTTATCTGTCTGTATCAAACTAAAATTAATATGAAACATTCTGGTCTTTGGTCCAGAATGTATGAAACAAAAAAATCAAGCTTTTTAAGTCAGCGCAATCAAAATATACGAGTATGTGTGGTTTTTACTGCACTTTATATGATTTTTTTTGCGTAATTAAAACTATAAGGGTACGTCTCGTTGAACTTGAATTATGAAATTTGGCATAAAGTGAGAAATTACGATATAAATAAAGAAAAAACAATCAAAAGATGATAAATTAATTCTATTTCATAGAAAAAAATAATACAAATATATCATCGTAAATAATTTCATACAAAATGTATGCCTACGCCCGCAAAGTTAAGTTTGTCAATTTTTAAACTTTTATAAGTTGTTTTTTTGGTTGGCCTACGGTACGAAATTCTCGGTGGGTGAATCCGATTCGCACTTGACCGGTTTTTATATTAATGGCTACTTGTATTTAAATATTGCAAAACATGTATTTGGGATATTAGGACTTATTATATTTTATTTTATATTTGCAATCAAATTTAAGAAGTAATTTCATATATTTCATCTTTTATCCTGCTTATAGCAAGGTTCTCCGTTTTCAAATAAAAAGAAGAAGAAAATATTAAATATTAATTCATTTTCTCGAGTAGGAATCGAACTTACAACCTGCTGCGCTTACACCCGCATGTTCCCCTGCGCCACGACTGACCTCCTATATAATACGTACCTTGATATATCGAAATAGTGAAATTTCCAATTAAAACTCGAATTTTTAAAAGTAAACAACTAAACTATATTCACTTGCAGTTAATACATCGTTTTGTACACAATCTGATTTCCGTTACGTTATAGAACGAGTCGCTATTTTCTTTAATGCGTTGTTGTCTAGTATCTTATTTTGATTTCTTTTTATTTTTCGTTATTTAGCTTAATGCTGTATTATGGATAAAATGTTTAGGTAAAGATAACCTAGTATTAAGACCATCCGATGTTCACGCATACAATTTTTGAGACCTTTTTTTAGATTGGCAGGAGGAAAATTTAAATAATTCATTTCTCCAAATGGGAATCAAACCCTCAACTATAAATCAATATATAGCTTAAGATTAAGCCACTGTAGCTCATTTCACTTAGTTTTGCAGGATATAGTGTAAAGCTAAGGAAATATATTTATTATTTTTTTTATTATATCATATTTTATACATATTTATTACATATTATATACCTCTACGGTATTGATTTCCAGTACCTATATAGCTAGCTATTTTTGAAATAGAGTGTTGGAGAATAAATTATATTATTATTCGTAATCTTGTATAGTCAAATCATTACTTGATAGTGGATATACAGTGATAGATTCTTATATAATAGCAGTAAAGAATTTTAAGTATATCGTATATAACAAAGACTGTCGACAAAAAGAATATATACTTCAAGACTATTTTTATTCGATTATAGAAAGCGAAAAAAGTGGGTATTGACGGTCGAAGCGATTAATTTATTTTTAATAAAATTCGCTAGTAAAACAGCTTAATAATTTGTCTTTACAAAACTCGTAACATCGTTATTCAAGAGTTTTACGACTTTTGTGCTATGACGGATATAATACAGATAAAACATCACGGCGTAAAACGCTGAAATTTGGCCTATAGGTTACAGGGAGAAAAGATTTCTCCTCAAGGAACCTATAGGTCAAATTAGAAAGAAATTCTGACGGGAACGGAAAAAAAATGTATTTTAAATTATATTGTTCACTGAAACAAAATTGTAGACGGCCACTAGCTTATAACAATTCAACAGTGTTTTGTTTCATTTGATTTGAAATTGATATTTTGATCCATTCTTTGTATTTCTGGCTTAATTACATTTTTTTTGATCGAATACTTCCTTTTCACAAAGAAGATACTCGAGAAGATGAAATTTAAGAATTGGATATTGTTTTTTTGAAGTTAATTAGTAAAACCGTAGTGATATTTCTTCAAGTCTATATTTGATTTATGAGCTCGCTCTCTCGCTTCCAGTCTTTGTCAGTTCCTTTATTTGCTTTTATCTTTAGACTGAAACTACTTTATGAAGAAAAATATACAAAACTTTCATGAAATTCGTCTATTTTCTTAACATTAATGTAACATAAAAATATTGACTTATTATAACACCCACTATTCACATTCTAAATATAAAATAATTATTTTTTAATTGAAACAAAAGAGGTCGTGGCGAGGGGCATAAGCGTGCGACTGTAAACGCGACATGTTGTGGGTTCGATTTCCACTGGGAAACGAAATATTAAATATATTTATTTCTTCGCTCTGATTCCGTCACTCAACACGTAATGCCCCCAAGACTTGGAGAAAAATGTAGAACGGAGTGCTTTAGGACTAGGTTCCCTCAGCCTAGCCTGTTGTGTGGAATATAGCGTGAAGCCAGTATTTATTTAAATTTACAAGAAACACGTTAGCAGTTTCTTAATCCTTTATCCTTATATGACAGTAAAACTTGCGTCTCGCGACTAATTAAATACTGAAATACAGTACATTCTACATGCTTTAATGTTCTACTTCAGTGCTTTCAGTGACTAAGGCACTTATGCGCTTGCAAAATGTACAGTACCTAACTGCATACTTTATAACGGGATGATATACGCTATAAAACTTGCAAAGTGTAAGTTGGACTCGCTATTTGAAGGTTCCGTATGAATTTCGTATTTTATAATTGTAGGTCAAAAAAAGTTTGCGTGTGTATACACTCATTTTATATAAAATTACTACAAAAATAACTTTGAAATTTTTTTTTTTTCAAAAATAACTTTTTTATATATTTATAATTTACATATTATATATTTATATTTTTCTTTTATTTATACTGTAAGTTGCCACAACTTGCCAAGTTTCATGAATGTTCTTTATTTATAGCGTTCATTAAAAGTTCATTTTTTTTTAATTTTGAGGAACTCTAGACCTGGATGTTTCATATTAATTTTACCTTAATACTTTGACGAGTTCTTAAGAAAAAGTGTATTGACGACTATTGATTAAGACAAACAGTAGACAGAAGGACAACAAAGCGAACTTAAGGTTTCCGTTTTTGCCGTAGGGAACGGAACCCTAAAAATGTAAATATTTAAAGCAAACTGACTAGTAAAGTGAAATGTTGAAAGGTAGAGTGAAGGTTGAGTGGCTTACATTGTATAGTATACGGTTCTTGCGATGGATGGGAACCACTTTTGTAGTGAAAATGAAAGTTATTTTATATTTCATGAAAAATAATATATTCCTCTATGAAAAATATTATATCTTTTCTAAATTATTAATGTAGGATCACGTAAATTAAATATAAGGATTTTTTTTATTGATGTTGCGATAAAATACGTTTAATTTTGGACGTTATTAAATTGATGGTCTAAGCCTGAATGAGAGTAAAAAAAAGTTTTGTTATTTGGAAGAAATTATGAAAATACACAATACAAGATAAGTGTATATGGTAAGACATTAGAACAAGTGAATGAAGTGGTCAACTTAGCTAATCAAATGCCACACAGATTTTTTTTGAGAATCTAAAAGAAAGTGCTCAGTTGGTTTGGTCATGATGAAGTAAGGAGGACACTCCGTTCCACACTTCCTTGATATTGTGTGTTGAATGGAAATTCAACGCCGCGTTTTGTCCATCAGAGCAGTAAATTGAAAATTTAATAAATATAATAATTACACCAAGTAAGAATCGAACCCACAATAATATAAATATTTAATGATAAACAACACTTTCTCAAACCGTTTATTTCAAACGTCAACAAAAAGTTACAAACGTCTCAGTCTTTCTGACAGCTTTATTCATCACCCACTCGTATGTAATTTTGCAACTTAAAATTACGCGTCACGCGGAACGTCGCGACTGTCATTTGTCACGGACGTGACGTCACGAAGCTTATTTGACATATAGTTAACATTGTCACCCGATTGTAAACGAACTTAAAGAAGTAATGTGTTTAAGCCATGACTTTCAGAGAGAGCCAATAGTAGAACAGTAGGGTGACATGGTTAGCTCCCTGCCAGACACCCCCAAAGCATATAGGCTATAAGCGCCAACGAATATATTAGGCGTAAGTAATATATTTTACACTTTAACGCTTTTTTACTATTGTAATATTCGAGGCCAGTCGTGGCGCAGCGGCACGAAGTGTGACTGTAAAACCGACTGGTTGTGGGTTCGATCCCCACTCGAGGAGATGAAATATTTACTTAAATTTAAATTTCCATTTCTTCGCTTTGGTGTCGAGGTAAAGCGCGGCGTTGAGTTCTGTCACTTAACCCGCAATGCCTACAGAATTCGGCAGAAAGTGTCTATAAAATATAAGAAATATAACTTTATAATTTAACGAAATTTAAGCATCTTAGTTACCTAATAACTGCCAAAGTAACCACCACCCGAACTCCATATTCCCCATATTTAACAATTTTTTTTATATTAATCCATACTTAGTATACGTTTCCCAAATAAGAATGTATATTCCGTAATATTACTTACCGGTATTGAGTGTAGGCGCACAGAAACTTTCAGGATTTATAAAATAACAAAGGTCTCTACTTGTATTGTATTGTTTACACATATTAATCCGACTCGCACACGGTGGATTGAATTATTTTTGTTTCCACGATCTGAAAACAAGACAAAGGGTGGCGTTGAGTTCCGCCACTCAACATGTAGTGT
>DWQW01011755.1:0-11247 GCA_018249695.1 Heliconius erato demophoon
TTTAATAATTTAGAATGTTCGCAAGCGATGACAACAGTTTTTATTTACGTAAAATTTAAATTTAGTAGTAAAAAGACTCAAAACTTTTATGTCCTCAATTGTGCACGCGAGGTCTGAAAGGGTTAATAAATTCTTTGATTTTCACGATTATTACACATTTTAAATGAAATTCTTTTAACCGAATTAATCGCTTATATTTTTATACATTTTTGGAAACCTGACGTTTCGAACACTTTGCAGTAGTCCGTGGTAGTGATTAATCCGGTTAAAATAGTTTCATTTAAAATCTCTTTTGTTTTAGGCTTTTTTTATAAAGTAGTTGTCAAAACTGTGCTTTAATTTAAAATGGTGTAGACTCTTGATAATGTGCCATTCCCGCTAAATAGATATATTAAACTTATATATTATATTATAAAACTAATAGTTATATCGTCTACCATATATACGTCTACCAATTATAGCCATAATATATATGAAAAAATACATAACTTCTGCTTACGTAGTTACTAGCTAGACCCCCCCACTCCCCATGTCATCAAAAATAAGCCAACCTAAGACCCCTCCGGCCCCCTACAGTGCTTACGTAATACTTGAACGGCCCCTTACTGTATAATATGTATTTTTTTTTTCAGGTTGTACGACTACAATAACGTAAAAGGATTCGAATAAAGATTATTGCAATGAGCTTATAACACATGGAATGTTCAAAAAGTTACGCTCTCAACTACATATATTTTTTTATTATTATTTATTATCTATTTATTTATACTCTGTTATTTTTATCTGTATTTTTTTGACAGTTGACACTTGGTCACCATTTTGTTTTTATGTTGTTTTAAGAGATTATTAGGCTATGAGATTAACGATCGTCTCTCTGACATCATTTAATTTTTTCTTTATTTTTTTTTTAAATAAAAAACGGAAATATGACAATAAAATTAAACATAAACATCTCTATTTAAAAATAACGACCATTAGTTATCAATACTTTTTTTATTTTATATTAGTTTATGTATATTTAACTGCCAATGTTGATTTTATAGTTAAGCTTAAAAATGCCTTTATATTTTTTTTAATAAAAAGCACAAATTTATTATATTAATATTAGTATTATGTCAGTGCCAAATGTACGCTCGCTCTTTTTTTAATTTGCATTATTAATTTGCTGTAATGTACAAATTTATTTTAAGACATTTATATATATGTAATATGTAATTTTACCTTTTTTTATTTATAATAATATATATAACTATAATAGTTACCTATATAATGTTGTACAGATTAAAAAAATAATCAACAAATCGAATAAAATGATATGGAAAGTGTTTGGAAATCGTTTTGGGAGATTTTTTTATATATAAAAAAATTATAGCGACGAATTTGGGGAGCGTGAAACTATAGGCGCGTTGGTAGTGATATATAATTTATATATAATTTTCCACTTTAGTAAAAAACAGACATGAACCATGCCACTCAATGCGTCAAGGTCTCGAATTTAGTCGAAAATTGGAGAACGGACTGACTTCACTTTAAGATTCGTCTACCATACTTATACGTCTACCATACTTACACACGAAGTCAAACGTGAAACTGCAATAAAAGATACAAACTTAGTTCCTAAGAAAACATCTATTTATAAATACAATTATTTTTGTCACCTAATATGTCTTTTTTGCCACTTAATATAAAAAGTGCTATGTTTGTACGTTTCTTCGTCTACAATAAAGGTGTAAAAAACGTGAAATTAGCCGGTGCGTGGGGAACAAAGTGTCTTAACACTAGGTTCTCTCTGCCTTCGCTGCTATATGCGAGATACAGCGTGAAGCTAAGAGAATGTGAAACGAACTATTTGAATCTATTTATGATGTATGGCTATTAAGTTAAATGCTTTTAGTGTTCAAAGATTTCTTTTTATAATTATTTGTATTCTGATCGTTTATTTTTTTGATTTACAAACAAGTCTATGGTCCCTATGTTCCCTATGTCTACTTTATCTTTAAAAACATATATAAAATAATAAAAATAAATGATTGGAATATATTTATAATTATATTTTATTTTGTTAAGATCAAGTTAACCTTTTTATTTAAATGTCCACTTAAACGTAGAGACCGTGGAAGTTTGAAGATTTTGCTGGTAGCTGCATGTATCTCATTAGATCGCATTTTTATAAATATATAGAGATAGGTGAAAATTTATTTACAGTATATTGTTTAATTTTTTTTTTTTGTAAATAATATTTGATTAATTTGTAAAAAATATTCGATATTGCAATGTCGATTTCTTCTTTGACATCGATTTTTTTTATTGAATTATTTAATTGAAATGAAAATTTTCTTGTCATTACACCTAACACCAAGACTTAATAATAGTAAAAACTTGGAAATTGATATAACAATATCGATATCTGATATCGCATTCATACATAGTAATTTTAAAATAATAATTATTATATAAACAATCAATTTACATAGATTTTTATAGGTTTTTAAATGAACTGTAATTAATAAACTGTATACTGTAAATGTATTTTAGTAAATGAACCGTAATGTATCCAAATGTAATTCCACATATATTTTTAGAGGCAATTTTGTGACTAACATAACTTATTGTTGCTATTAAACTTTGTTATCAAAAAATGTGTTTTGTTTTATTTTTTCTTGTTTAAATAAGGTGAGAAAAATTAAGGCAATATATTATAATACTTAACTATCATAATAAAAACGGTAGAATCTCTATTATCAGTTCTATGGATTCCCGATTTATGAATACAAAAATTTCTTGAAAAATGTGATTTTGATAAACACAGTAATATAATGTACAAAAGCGATTTTACCATATATTCGATTATCGGGATAGTCGAGGTTTTACTTTACTGCAGGGCACTAAAGTGAATAAACTCTTTCGTTGGTGGTTGTAAAGTCAAATTTTACTTTGGTGAATGCTACAAATATATGTAAAAAACTGTAGTTCTACAAATCATGAGGTAACCAAAATGAATCTGAAAATTATGTTTATTTTCAATATTTAAAAAGAAAAGAAATAGAAAGCCCTACTAAAATAACAAATATACTATAGTACTAAAGAATAGGTTCTTCCTGTTTATTCCGCATTAAGCGGGATAAAACGTGAAACTGAAGAAAAACACAAAAATAAATAATTATAGATTTTTTTTTAAAACATTTGATTTATTTCACTGTCATGGCATAAAAAAGAAGAATTCATCGTCAATTTTGACAATAGTTTGACATAAACAACAAACATGTCCGAAAATTATAAGTTGAATATATTTTAAAGAAATACACTGATTTTATTAACATTTTATAAAAACAAAATACTTCAATCATGATCAAACGATGTCGCAAAATCAAGATAAAAATGCACTGCAGAAAAAAGCTCCATGGTATGTTGCTATGGCCTTAGGTGGAGTTTCAGGGTGTGTATTTATAACAATAATACTTATATTTAATAAATATTTTTTACATTTTTAAAGTGTTAATCCATTCTCTAAAAAAGTACTATTTATTTGTAAAACGTAAAAATATATACTAGGTAAATATGAAAATGTAATTTCGGTGTTCCCGGTCTGATTACAGAAAGATTTTAACTTTTGATTTGAAGGAATGACAATTTACTGACCAAGGTTTTACCACCTAAATATGTTTGTATATTGAAAAGTAGACTAGTAAACTTATATTTACATTATCTCTACGATGACCAGCACTAGTCACCAGCATTGCCAGATTTCTTCTCGGTGAAAATCGGGATTTTTTTAACATTTTTAGTTCAAAATCGGGATTCTTTCGGCAAATGTGGTACAAAAAAATGTTATGAGGATTTAATTTATTATTTATTTATATTTATTATGTGAAGCTTAAATAAAGTGTTTAATGGTGATAGATATCAAAAATAAAATGTATTTTAATGGAAAAGCGTCACTATATTTTTTTGTTTACCATATGCATGCAGTTAAGTCAGAATAATTACACGTTATTTTAATATACTGATTTATATTTCTATGAAATTATTAGTCTTTTATTTTAACATTTAAATTAGTAAAATTTAAATGTTAAAGTAATAAAAGAAAGATTTCTCACAGTACGAGGAATAATTCGTGAAAAGCGGGATGCCTGTCCCGATCGGGACATTTAATTTTTGGGCTACAATTCAGGACGTCCCGCCAAGATCGGGACATCTGGCAACGCTGCTAGTCACCCAATACGTACCTACCGTCACTGAGCACGTAATGTCTTGAATTCAGGTGGAAAAAAAGAAAGAGAGCCGCAGCTCTCTCAACATATTCTGCTATTACGTACGTGGAGTTGAAAAAAAATATATATGATGTTTTTAAGTAATTTAATGCTAGAATTATTTCTCAAAATTTAGTATATAAATAAAAAATAGTTACATTTTACCTACATAATAATAGTAACAAAAAAATTCTAGAATGGTAGCGACGACAATAGTCCATCCGCTGGATCTAATCAAAGTGCGCCTCCAGCTGTTTTCCCGCTACTGTACCACTCTCGACATGGCACGGCAGATAATACGATGTAGGGGCTTCAGGGCTCTGTATGCGGGATTGACTGCGGGCTTGATGAGGCAGACCACGTACACCACGACGAGGGTTGGAGCGTATCACGCCATGTATAATATTTATCAACGGTATGCTTACTGTTTTATTATTTAAGGAGTTTTTGTATTTTGTGGTTTAGAAAAGAGTCTAGTGAAAATATTGTGTTTTTTCTACTTTTTGTTAATTTGTCTTATTAATGTTGGTATTAGTCCTAAAAGATTTGACTTAAACATAACGTGTTTGTCAACTGAATTTAAGTGCAAATTTTGTATAAAAGAAAACGGAAGTGTTTCTCAAGTTTTTATTGATTGGCTGAAATATCTTAGACGAAACTATCTTTTTCTTACATACATTTAACAAAAACAAGGCTTTAGGTGGGCATTACCTAAACCTGTCTGTCTGTTACTGAGACTGTGTTTGATTGTAAACACGATGGTAGTGGGCTCGATTCCTACTTGGGTTAATGAATTATTTTCGTTTGTTCACTCTGGTAACAAGTTAAAGCGTGGTGGTATATTTCGCCACCCTATATGCAATATCTCGAAAAATGACGGATAGTGGGGACCGGAGTGTCTTAACACTAGGTAGACAGAGAGGACCTAGCTCTCCTTACCTGTTTATTCGTAATACAGCATGAAACTAAAAACAAAATTAAATATAAAATATATGCCCTCAGTAAGGTGGAAAGACGTCCAATACTAATAGAGAAACTCGTCTTCGGTGTAACAGCGGGTATAGCTGGAGCCCTAGCGGGGACTCCGTCGGAGGTCCTGCTGGTTAGGCTGATGGCCGACGGCCCCTTGGAACCGTGCATTACTTGCAGCTGCGATCAAAAATATAGGGGGACTGTTCATGCGATTACAAAGTATTTTTTTTTTTTATTATGGTATACATTACAGTATAACCTTAATATAACGACCCAATATAACGATTTTTTAATATTAATAATTTTTCGAAATCCACTGAAACTGGGCAGTTTTTAAGTTAAATAAGATACAAAATATACTTTTACATTACGAATACATTTGTTCGAATCCTTTTTCGAACGATTTTTTAATCTTTGCAAATTATAAAAAGAAAGTATTATTTACCTTTATTTAATGTATTTCATTACATTAATTCTTTATATATCCTATTACATTATATACAGTTTACTAGATTCAATTTTATATTTAATTCATTTCTAAGCAGGTGTTACATGTTTTTTGGTGATGATGGTGACGGCGATGACCTCACGTTGGATGCGATTTGGACTCACAATTAAATAAAATTATTTTTTATAAATGAATTGTTTATACAATCTTTAATTGGTTGCAACATCTACTGTATAACTATCTTATTTTAATTTAGGTTTCACTAAACAGAGAAATGAGACTTACCTAAATAGACTAAATAGGTAATTCCTATGCGATTGATATCACCACCTATCACTATGTGGGAATGATATCATCATATCACTATCATTTTATCTGAATGATATCACTATCATTAGGATTTGTCAAGAGGAAGGTGTTAAAGCTCTCTGGCGCGGCGGCACGTTGACTATAGGGCGGTCGGTGTTGATCAGCATTGGTCAAATACAGAGTTATTCGCAGGTAAATACGTAGTTAAAACTCATTTAATGAAACTTAAGTAAAATTATTTATTATGTAAGAAAGAGGCCAGTCGTGGCGTAATGTCACGAGGTGTGACTGTAATGCTGACTGGTTGTGAGTTCGATCCCCACTATAGGAGATGAAATATTTAATTAAATTTATATTTCCATTTCTTCGCTCTGGTGTCGAGGCAAAGCGCGGCGTTGAATTCTTCCACTCAACACGCAATGCCTCCAGGATTCGGCAGAAAGTGGGGATCGGAGTGTCTTAAAACTAGGTTTCCTTTGGCTACCCTGCTGTGTGCGGGATACAGCGTGAAGCTGATTTAATTTTATATAAGAAATAATGGTAAAAGCAGATATTAAATGATATATAATGACGATGATTTGATTAATATTTACTTAAAATAGTTTCATTCAGGTTCGAGAGATCTTTCGCGAAAGAGACATGGGTAAAGGACTAACGCTGCATATATCGACTTCCTTGATTTCCAGCTTCTTTACGGCTTTTGTCTCCTTACCTATAGACTTGGTGAAAACGAGGTAATAGCTTTACAAGTTTCTTTAAATATTTTTTGTCTTGTTTCTTTTTATCGGTTATCGTCTAGTTTTATTCGCACGTTGCCTCTTTATTAGAGCGAGGAAATAAAAATATGAAATATTTTATTTCTTCGAGTGGGAATCGAACACACATCCTGTTGCGTTTATAGTTGTGCCACTGTATCTGTCTGCTGTGCATTTATTTATTTAGCGTATAGCTACTCTACATTACGCGAGAAGAAGCTACTAATCTATTTTACATCAACAAGGCAATGAAATTCTGGACGATATATTATTCTGTATATTTTTTGTATTAAGTGAACATATAATATTCTTCAATGCGTTGATTTATTTATTTTTATTTAGTTAAATTGGCAGGAATGACCTGGACTCTTTTTAGGGACATATTAAAAATGTAGAAACCGTACCAATACATTAGTCTATTTTTAATATTTTTAAAGTGTTAATCCACACTTAGGAAAGAATAATACTTATTTAGAAAACGTATAAAAATTTTAACGTAGCGGGACTCGAACCTGCACCTCCTGGAAACCGACCAGGACCGATCTGTCTCTCTCGGTAGTATTTTACATTAGTCTAGTTTTAAGTAATGCCTAAAGAAATATAAATAAAAAAGAAATGTACTCCATTCCCACAAAAGAGGTATCTTTTATGAGTCTGTAGTGTAAGAAATAAAACATCGACTTCACCTTTTACCAGATACCAGGTGAAAGAAAGGGGGGTACGTCACAAGGACATAATCGAAGATATCCTCCATCGTAAGGGAGTTTCGTACTTTTGGAAGGGCTTCGTCCCGTACTATGTGAGGATGGCCATACATACGGTGGTGTCGCTTGTGGTCATCGACCGGCTTTACTTGCTATACGTGCACAATGGCAATGGTGAAATTAAATATGATTAAGTTCGTTTTTTGGTGCTATATTAACTTGTCGGTATTAAAATGTTTGTTTGTTGTTGTTGTTGTTTATATGTTTAGTTTTGTTGTTTTTGAGTGTTGGTTTATTTTTTATATTTGTCATTATTTTAAAGAAAATAATAGAGTCGTAGTAGTAGGGACTCGGCGATTTTTTTTTATCAATATTTGCATTTCATACCAATTTTACCACTCAGCACGCATGCTTCGAAAATTAAGTTGAAAGTGGGAAACTGAGTGTCTTAGCACTAGAGTCTCTCTGTTCATTCTGCTATTTAGGAACACAGCGTGAAACTAAAAAAATATATATAAAAAAATTAAAAAAACATACACATGGATAGGTCATTCCATGGATAGGCATATGTTTTTGAAATGTAATGCTTAAATTGTAAAGTCCACAAACGGAATATAGAGCACAAAGAGATTCTTCTTAAATCTAAATAATTGTTTAGAAAAAAAATCGATATTTTACCATAAACTACATTGTATAACACATTATACTACATGCAAAAATTAATTTCTCCACATCATCGGCTTAAAATATGAAACATAATAAACTGAAATGGAGCACGCTGTATAAAACGACGCGCAGTCCGGCTTAGCACTAGTACGACTTCAATTACACGGAGATCCGTTAGAACGGCGACGTCCTTCCCATATAATATGTATTTCGACTGTTGTTCATATAAAAGTTAATACGATTATTTAAATTAGCTAAAAATTAGGGAAATTTAGGTATTAGGGTACGGACGATAATGGGAAGTAACTAAATGTTCGACAAGTTGTTTGTATTTCGGGCGTATGTGCGTAGGAGAACTGTGAAAATGTTCAACTTGTACCAGCACATGAAATCTGGTGATACTAAAGAGCAAAAAGAACCTGCTACTACTGGCCACGACAGGTTTTACCAAGAACGCTCTAGATCAAATTATAGGAAGAAGAAGCGTCGCGGTTCTTGCAAGAGGGCACAATCTGCTGCGGAGTTAAACCCCGAGTCTGTTGCGGCGGCTAATAAGAGAAATGCATTCCGTTTGCGATCCGTGTCCACTGATAAAGAGGAGAGTGAAGGTATGTCTTTATGGTTGTTTAGTTATTAGTATTAATGATACCGTAATTGCTTAATTGTTTTCTACCAATAGTTAATTAATATAATAGTTGAATAGTTTAAATATTAATAATATCAAAGTTTTATTACGTTTAATGTATATTTTATTGTATGCGGACGCCTTTTGTTTTGGTTTTAATTTAGATTTATTTGGGCCGTATTTTATAGTGCAAATTTATAGTGAGTGTATAGTGTATATTATGGCTTTTAATTATTATTTTACATAGTGTGAAAACTTACTAAGAGTGGTTATATTTAAAAAAAATAATTTATATTCCTGTAAGTAAATGTAATTTATCTATTTTTCAATAATCACTTGAAAAATCGAATGAATAAATTCTAATAAAAATAAGATTCTAATATTGCTATACTTGATAGGTAGATGTACAGACTAATATAGGTGATAGAAGTAATTTTCAACTATTTTTTCCCTTACTATATGGATTAAAATTGTACTGTTTCCGAGATATTGGTAATTTAAAAAATATTTAAATACCATATGTGTCCAATTCAATGATCAAAAAAATATTTAAAAATATCAGCTTCACACTGTATCCCGCACACACCGAATACAGCAGGGTAGGCATAGAGAACCTAGTGTTAGGACACTCTGTTCCCCATTTTCTCACGAATTCTGGAGGCATTACGTGTGTTGCATTGTGACGGAAATCGCTTTGCCTCGACACCAGAGCGAAAAAATTAAAATATAAATTTAAATTCTATCAAAATCACCTCCAGAAAAAAAAAATTGCGTGTTTTTCACTGACTATTGGTATTTTTCTATTCTTTGATGTATGCGTTTCTTAATAATGTATAACAAAGCTGACTGAAAATCTTAATTTTTTATTTATTGAGTGATACATTTTGAAAACATTAATATTATGTCACATTGAGCTGTAATTTTCAATTCATATTTTCTCAGAAATAAAAAATACAGTTAAAAATGAACTCTATCACCTGTCAACTTTGTACATGTATCTACCAATCACCCTGTATAATATTCTTTCAAAAACCGTAACGTCAATAATTTACTATTAAAGAATTCAGTCATTCAAAATTTAATCATATTACTATACAAAATTTAAATTTCATAAAATTGACTTCAAGCAAAAATTGTATGCTCTAAAACTGATAAAAATAGTGATTATTTTTAAAATCCTAGAGGAAAGTTCCGAGCGAACACCACTCGTGGCGCAAAAAATTGACTCCATAGCAAAGTTGTTGTTCAACAAGTCCTTCATGGGGTCTAGCTCTGGCAAATCATCTCCATCAGAGCCTACAGCCTCTCCAAGGTACCAATTCATTTACTATGATGTCTTGATGCTGATACGTTTTTACTTTACTTAAATAGGGGGCACAAGTATGCTACTGTAGACGCGGTAGGTTGTGGGTTCGATCCCCACTCGTGGATATACTTATTTAATATTTGCATTTGTTCGCTCTGCTGATGACTCCCGAATTCGGCGGAAAGTAGTTCCTGCGTGACCTAAAAACATTTGTCTAAGTCGAAATTGAGGTGACAGACACTACGCGTACATTCATAGTATTACCAACTCTGCATTACGATACTAACATTCGTTGGAAGTGCTGGTGATGACGATGATGTTTGATATACATTCTGTTTAGCAATTTCTAATCCAAGGAAGCGTGTATTATATTTACATGTACCATTGATTTTTGCAGTAGTAGTCATAGAGCTTTTTGTGTACTAGATGTTATTTAAAAGTTCCAATTCAAAAAAAAGTATCACAATTTAATGAAATATTATTAAAATTAAATTAAATCAGCTTCACGTTGTATCCCGCACACAGCAGAATAGGAACCTAGTGTTAAGACACGCCGTTTCTCAGTTTCTGCCGAATTTTGCAGGCATCGCATGTTGAGTGGCGGAACTCGACACCAGAGCGAAGAAATGGAAATATATTTTTAAGTAAATATGAAATATTATTAATTTATTAATTCCCGTCATATTATAAATTCCAGATACCAGAGTCTTTGATTAAATAAGAAAAATACTTTAATTAAATACAAAATATTGCAGGCTTGCAGAGACATCAATGGAGAGTGCGGTCTCGTTGGCAATATGCAACGAATACCTGTCGCGCACACCAAGGTACGTTCGTACACTGTGTTTCTTATAGAATTAAAAAAATTGTTGAACCGAAAATTAAGAATTTAATATGTATATTATATTAAGTATACAGGTGGAAGTGTCAGCACCACATTAAATGAAACCACAGTTTTAACTACTCTATAAAAGCCTAATATAATTCAGAAAAAAATAAATTCCTAAAAATGAAAAAGTTTTTTTTTCAAACAAAATAAATAATAAAATTGTCATTTTAAAACAAAACGCCATTTGTAAGGATGCCGCACGCACACATAAACCTATCAAAGGAACACCGCCGCACACGCCTCATTTCGAAATCGAGTCGTATGCATTGGCGATAAAGTTCAAAGTTGTTTAACCTTTAGTAGTATTTTTGTAGTAGTAAGTG
>DWQW01011756.1:0-11246 GCA_018249695.1 Heliconius erato demophoon
TTCTTGTACATTCCTTGATTCTTGATTGAAAAAAAATTAGAAGAATTGATCGTAGACTTTGTTGCCCCTTTCCATTTGTTGCCCGGTGCGACCGCACCGCTCGCACCCCCCCAGCTACGCCACTGATGTGTATACTGTTAATTGAATATTTGATATTGTTTTCTTTTTATTATTTACTATGTTTTGCAGATTCCAACGCTCACATTAATTCATATATACGTATTTAAGAAGAAGGGCCAGTCGTGGCGCAGGAGCACAAAGTGTGATTGTAAAATCGACTGGTTGTGGGTTCGATCCCCATTCGAGGAAAAGAAATATTCATTTAAATTTATATTTTCACTTCTTCGCTCTGGTGTCGAGGCAAAGCGCTGCGTTGAGTTCCGCCACTCAACATGCAATGCCTCCAGAACTTGGCGGAAAGTGGGGACCGGAGTTTCTTAACACTAGGTGCCCTCTGCCTACCCTGCTGTGTGCGGGGCACAGCGTGAAACTGATTTAATTTATTTAATTTAATTTAAGATAATTATTTGATGCTGCTTTCAGTGGTCGTGGTCATGGTAAATATTGGTACGGCAGACTACCTACTCTACATTTGCTGTACATATCTTTGTATACAGTTTCGTTTCCTTCAGAGTGATATTAAAAATATTGTCAGATCTAATAAAACGCTGACGGAGCCGGATTTGGCGATATTTCAAGAAAAAATTGTAAATTTAGTTAAATGGCACCAAGAGCTAATACGGTAAAATACTTTAAACATCTTCAGCAGTAAGCAATGTTTATATACTGGGTGGTAATATTTTTCAGGCCGTCGTGGCGCGGGGTGTGACCGCAACCCGACGGTTGTGGGTTCAATCCCCACATATAATTCATGAATATTTTCATTTCTTCATTCTGGCACCAAAGTCAAAAGCCTGGCGACGAGTTCCGCCACTCAACAAGCAATGCCTCGAGAAATTCGGCGGAACTGGAATGTCTTACACTAGGCTCCCTCTGCCTACCCTGCTATATGCGCGATACAGCGTGAAGATGATTTAATTTTGTTTTTAAAATTTTCTAAACGCGACAAATAAAAAATATGAGGAACAAAAGAAGGTAGACTATAATATAATTTAAAATTAATTAAATTGAAAACTTTATTTTACTGTTCTTCTTCACATAAGTTTGACAAGTTGCTTGGAGCTTATATATTCGAAGTCAACGCTGATCAATTTCGTCTCCAGCTCTATATTGATCTGCCTAACTGGATTCAACGTTATAGTTATGTATTATAAATATTTTTATATTATTTTATTTATTTGACAGTCGCAAATAAACTAATCACTGATCAGGTTGTGTCTAATTTTATTTTGTTTTTTAGCCTCACATAGAAGGATAAACAGAGTTAACCTGAGAATTTAGTGTTAAAACACTCCATTCCCACTATTACACTTCCGTTCAGCCCTTTCCGGACTTTCCAAAGTCTAGAGGCATTGCGTGTTTAGTGGCGGAACCCAACACCGCACGCTTTGCCTCGTTATCAGAGCGAAAGTGAAATATTAATTATTTCATTTCTTCGAGTGGGAAACGAACCCACAACCTGTCACATTCACAATCGCACGCTTTGGCCCCCCGCCACGTGTCTAACTAAACGTTTAATTAAAAGCAAGGTACGTTAGATTTTACGGAAAATGTTCTTCATTGTTAACAAAGAATTTTTAACCCACTTTTAAGTGGCGCGTTGAGGCCGGTCGTGGCGCAGCGGCACGAGGTGTGACTGCAAAACCGACTGGTTGTGGGTTCGATCCCCACTCGAGGAGATGAAATATTTACTTAAATTTATATTTTCATTTCTTCGCTCTGGTGTCGAGGTTAAGCTCGGCGTTGAGTACTGCCACTCAACACGTAATGCCTCCAGAATTCGGCAGAAAGTGGGGAACGGAGTATCTTAACACTAGGTTCCCTCTGCCTACCCTGCTGTGTGCGGGATACAGCGTAAAGCTAATTTCATTTAAGTTATTTTTTTTTTTTTTATGTTTCTTCGCTCTGGTGTCGAGGTTAAGCGCGGCGTTGAGTTCCGCCACTCAACACGCAATGCCTCCAGAATTCCGCAGGAAGTGGGGAACGGAGTGTCTTAACACTAGGTTTCGTCTTCCTACCCTGATGTGTGCGGGATACAGCGGTGAAGCTGATTTTACTAAAATCATTCGTATTTCGTTTCACAGGCCATACAAAACATAGCATTTACCATAGTATTCCTCGTATTTTTGACTGCAAGCCTGCTGCAAATATATTTATTATGTTTCTTCGGAGATTTGTTAATGAAATCTGTGAGTGCTGTTTTATATTAAGGAAATCCAAATAACCCCAATATTATATACTAACTTAATTTTTTAAGAAAACCTAACATTTTTAGTATTACCTTCTAATTATAAATAGAGCAATATAATTAAGTAGTAACGTTAGCGTTATAAATTATAATACATTTCTATGTTCTATCTCTGAAATGAATATTTAAAAAAAAAAATCGAAATTTATAAATAATTAATCTAGTTATTAACGTTATACCTTTCAAAATGATATAATATATATAAGCTGTTGCCTAATCTTTTCCATTTTCCAGAGCATACAAGTCCGTGACGCTGTGTATGAAAGCAAATGGTATTACGCCAACACTAAGGCAGCTAAGAGTTTACTCATCATACAAACAAGGTTCATCATACAATCAATACTTATAAAAGTTATCAAAAATGCTAGAAATGAAATCTGTTAGTTACCTAAGTCCATACATAGGAAAAATATAAAAAAAAAAACAAAGCCGTCGTAGTCATAAAAGATTGTATATAAATTAGGAATATATTTTTTTACAATCTATAGGTAGATGTACACGAAGTTTTTAATATACTGAAATTCCAATTTCAGAGCTCAAAAGCCTTGCAAGTTGACAGCTTTCGGATTTTCCGACGTTAATCTGAAGGCCTTTATGAGTGTACGTACAAATTTGATCGAGAATTTCTATTCAAAGAAACTAAAAACTACTAAAACTTATACCTTTTAATAAATTACAATTCTTTGAGTAAACGACCATACAGAATCTTAATAATATGTTGGCAAAAAATAATATTATTTAAAATCAGCTTCACGCTGTATCCCGCACACTGCAGGGTAGGCAGAGGGAACCTAGTGTTAAGACACTCCGTTCCCCACTTTGTGCCGAATTCTGGAGGCATTGCGTGTTGAGTGGCAGAGCTCAACGCCGCGCTTAGCCTCGACACCAGAGCGAAGAAATGGAAATATAAATTTAAGTAAATATTTCATCTCCTCGAGTGGTGGGTTCCCCACAACCAATCGATTTTACAGTCACACTTCGTGCCGCTGCGCCACGACTGGCCTATAATATTATTTAATTATTTTATATTGTTTCAGATTTTAAGCAGCGCCTGGTCTTACTTTGCCCTATTGAAAACTATATACAATCCATCTAAGAACTAAAATAAATCATCATAAATAAATATATGAGATTTAAATAAAGAAATCATAATAGTAAAAAAAAATGGTTTTTCGGTTAAAATTCCTTTAATACAATATTGTATTCTTAATAGTAATTGACTCTTTAATTTCAATACATAAACAACTCAGAATCAATATGGTGACGTAGTACCCAGCTTGTTATAGCAATGGTTTGAGATTCAAATTTTGTACAGTTAAATATATTAATAATGCAGACTACCATAGACTACGATAATTCATTCTTTTATAAGTTAAAACTTATATACCATTTATATACCTTTTTTAGCTTCACGTTATATCCTGAATATAGAAAAGTAAGAAGAGAAGTATTAAGACACTCAGATTTCCACGCTGCTCCCAATTTTTGAGAGGTTTGGATGAGTGGCGGAATTTAACGCCACGCTTCGTGTTACTAGAGCGAGGATTTAAGATAATTCATTCCTCTAACCCGAACCCATAACCGTCACGTTTACAGTCAGACGACGTGCCGTTGTATGAAAACCTATAGAATTCCTGTGGGCCTACCAATTATGAAAATCGGCTAAATTGGGAACTTACAGTACAAAACAAAGGAAAAATCCAAAAAATTATAGTTTATAGGTACATACGTCATAGAAAAAAACCAAGTTTATTCGGCCAAATCAAAACCAATAGGATATTTCCCGAAGATCTACAATTATGAAATTTAGCTAGAAGCGAGTCCTTCTTAACTTTTATAATTTGTACTTCCCGTTGAACTACCATCATGAGATTCATACGGAACCCTCAGTGGGCGAGACCGACTCGCACTTGACCGGTTTATTCTCAATATAAACATAAATAACAATTACGCACTAACCTCATTTAAAGCGCTGCACGCTAACACAGGGGTCTCTAATAGTATAGAAACTATTTGTAAAACAATTGTCAATATTTTCTTCCTTAATAGATCCAAGTCTTCTTCAGCCGCTTCAGTCTCTAAGTAGGTCACGATATTGTAAAGTTTTTCTAGTATATCTGATAGAGAGGCTGATTCTGGCTTATCCGTGATACCAGCTGAAAAGAATTATCTATTAATAATATTATTTATGAATTGATTTTAGTATACGCGACAGGTTGTGAGTTCAATTTTCACTCGAGGAAATGAAATATTTATTATTTTCATTTCTTCGCTCTGGTGTCAAGGCAAAAGCGCGGCGTTGAATTCCGCTATGCCAATCAACACGCAATGCCTTCTGCGATCGGCGGAAAATGAAAAACGTAAGCGTATTATGGGGAACGGAGTGTCTTAACATTAAATTTCTAGCTCCCCTCTGCGTACCCTACTATGTGATGGATATAGCATGAAATTGAAAAAAAAAAACAGAAAATATGAAATTTTGAATGAATTCTTAAGCTGGGTTGATGCCTTATATTTCTTTTTACACATTTTTAGAAAACTGACGCTCCCAATACATTCCACGGGTCAGTCTACTCTTGACTAAGGACTACTGCTATACAAACTTTTAAGTTTTATTTAAAAAAAACACCAATTATTTTCTACATAAGTATGTAAGATACTGTATCCCCTAAGCTATCGAGGTAGATAAAGAAAATCTAGTATTAAGAAACGCACCGCCCTATTTTGCGACGTAATAAACATTGCGAGTACAATGAAACACAACGCCGCGCTTTGTCTTATTAAAATTAGATCTTATTAATTAGGGCAGTCACAGAGTATGGCTGTAAAATCAACTAGTTGTGGGTTCTATCCCCACTCGAGGAAATGAAATATTTATTTACATTTATTTACGAGGCAAAGGGCGGTGTTGAGTTCTGCCAATCAATACGCATTGCCTCCAGAACTCAGCGAAAACTGGTGATGGTGGTGGTGATGATGATGATGATGGTGATGATGAAAACGAACGAACGATTCGAGCGAGGAATCACGTTGGTTAAAAAGATTGCTACTACTTCTTAAAGTATCAAAAATACTAAGCTATGTACTTACTTATGCCAGATAAAATATTTTCTACTTTTAAAGAATAATTTGGCGACAACAACAAACTGAGGCTTGTTTTAAACAGTTCAAGACACGCTAGTGTAGTGCGCTCGTCAAATTCGCACATATCTTGAAATCTAAAAAAAAAAAAAAATATTCACAATATTTAAAGTATAAAAACTTGTGTTAAAGTATTTTCTCGTTATCTCTTTTTGATAAGGTTGGGCGACATATAATATTTTCTCACCATGTTCCCAAAACATGGTCAGAAAATATTACAAGTGACGTTAGATTTCGATTTTTTTTGCAAAATATCTTGTCAATCAGACGACAATAAATTGGTAAAAATAAAGTTTTAGCACTGCTGGGATACAACGTGAAACTTAAAAAAAAACAATAAAAAATAAAGGTTTTTTTATTGTTCTTTTTTAAGTTTCACGCTGTATCCCAACAGTGCAAGGTCGGCAGAGGGTACTTAGTACATGGTACTTAGTATCCAGATTCCCTTAACACTAAGGTGTGAAGACACTCCGTTCCCTTTTCCGTTCCCCAATTTCCGCCGAATTCTGGAGGCATTTAATAATAGAATAGTTTAATATTTTTTTCATTTTTTTAGTCATTGATTGGACTTAGTCACTACTTTACAACATAGTATATCTATTATATTGTTAATATTATTTCTTTCTTATATTTTTCTTGCTTTTTCTTTTTAATCACTTACCTACACACACATCTATTGTACAGTAACTCAGAAATTTTAAGTACATGAGTAGCCACGACTTTTCTCCCAAGTTTCTCTCCCAAAACACTTTGTATGTTTCTTATTGAATACAAATGAAAATCACATTTGCCTCTTATGTAATTTCGTTGTTCGGTAGACGACCATGAAACTTCTTCGCTGTTTTAAATTAAAAATAAATATTATAAGTTTTTTTTTCTAAAATGAATATTTTAAGAGACAATTCTGACTGTAAAATCGACTGGTTGTGGGTTCGATCTTCACTCGAGGAAGTGAAATATTTATTTACATTTATATTTTCATTTCTTCGCTCTGGTGTCGTGTTCTGCCTCCAGAACTCGGCGGAAAATAAAGAACGGAATATCCTTAACACTAGGTACTCTCTGCCTACCCTGCTGTGTGCGGGATACAACGTGAAGCCGTTTTTTTTTTAGTTTTATTCACTTTAAGTTTAGAACGACAGTACTAACTTTAAATAATTTATTGAATTAAATTTTATTTATAGGAAGAAATTATAATAAATTATTTTTGTCGGCTTCCCGCTGTATGCAGCATATAAAAAAATATATAGAGAAAGCTGTTCACCATTTTCCGCCCGAATTCGAGTCGAATTTAATTAATCGAATTAAATGTGGAAACTTAACACAACACTTGTCTTACAAGAGGTTGAAAATAATTCATTGCCTCAGGTGAGAATGGAACCTACAACCATTGTGATAACAGTCAGATGCTGTCCCACTGCGCCATATGGTCAATTTGTTGTAAGCATTGTACCAATTCTTAAAAGCATACACACTGCAATTTACTAAAAATAACCTACTAATATTATAAATGTGAAAGTTTGCGAGGAAGGATGTTTGTTCCACTTTTACGCAAAAACTACTAAACTGATTTAGATGAAACTTTACAGTAATATAGCATCTAAACAGCACATAGGCTAAAATTTACATAAAGGTTTGTTAAATACATATATTTAGCTAAAATATAACTATATTTTTAAGCGGCGGACCAAACGGTACTACGGTCTCTATATTTTAAAAAATGAGTACTAACCCATATAATAAATCTAAAATACGTAAACAAAGTCGCATGTCCCATAAACATGGCAAGGGCTTAAAAGGCCCCGCCCGATCCTTCATAAGATTCGACATTTTCTTTTTCTTCGGCGACTTTTGTGATTTTTCACTCTTTTGCGTTAAACTCCGTTTATTTCCGGTAGTTTTATTTTGTTCTTGCGTGTTTTGGGATATTGTGGTTTCTTGTGAATCGGTTATAGGTTTATTTTTGTTATTTGCTTGTGTATTTTTCCCCTTTTTGGTTGATTTCGGGTTCTTTTTTTCTTCCTTCGTTTGATTGAAAGATTGAGTTTTCTTTGTTTTTGGAGAGCTCTATGAGTAAAATTTTACATGTCAATTGATATATATAAAAAAATTATATATTTATTGATTTTACAATTAATAACAACGAAATATTAAAAATATTCCTGATTCGTTGTTAAAAAGATTCACTAATCAATTAACTTAAACTAAAACAGTTTCAATAAGCTATTAAATTTTATAATTACTTAAGCAAAAGGTAAGAGCAATTTCACACTTTTCCTCGCAACAAGGTAGACAGAGAGAACGTAGTGTTTTTTTTATTTATTTATTAGTTCAGTACCACTTTGTTACACTTGTGACAAGTGTCTGTAACACTTTGTTCGCAACCCTTTTTTACTTTATCATTACTTCTTACACCGCCCTATTTTTGGGATATTGCGTGTGCAATGGCGGAACTAAACGCCGCGCTTTACCACCAGAGCGGAGAAATGAAAATAATTTAAAATTATCACTCCCACTATCACCAGTAAATGTAGCTCGAACCTATATTTACCTTACTATTATCTAATAGTTGAGTATGTTGTTTATACAGTCTGTGCGTTGATTCAGCGAGGGTACTGCTAGGGGTCCATTGCAATATTTGATGTGCTATTAAGGCTTCCAAACATTGCATTAACTGTTGAACTTTAAGATTATTCGCTTTTGATTCTGGTGATAAATCTGTTAGAGCAATATCTTCCTGTAAGAATGTTTAGTTTACATTAGGAGATCAAAATATGTCTATAATAGTCGTTGTTTTTAGTATAAAACGTATGTATTAAAAAAATCTTTTACAGTTTTATGAAAAAAAAAAAAGAGAAAGGAATGGCAGACAAACAAAATTATTTAATAATATACAATCTTAAAACTATTTATATTATGTACATTATTAATATAAGGCTTTCCACAATAAGATTTCAACCCCTGTCTTGGAACAGCCACCAGTCCTAAAAACTAGTAGATGATATAAAACATATACAACAGTTCAGCTGATATGTCGTTGGTTTTAAAATTAGGCGCGTTTTGTTTTACCTTGGCTGCCCAAGGTACAGTTTTTATAAACCAGAAGGTGGTCGGTTCGATTTCTCGTTGTAATTGATTAATTAAATTAATTCAATTCCTAGCTCTGGTAAAACAACGTACAGAAATTGGCCTTGAAGTGAAGCTTTCTGGACTTTTGCACATTGTGTACTCGGAAAGAATAATAAAAAGAAGGAAAAAAACTAAAATATGCGTAGCCATTCACAGCTGACTTCAGGGCGGCCACGACTCATCGACCGTACTATAATACTCTCAGAACATTAACACGTAAATTAAATGCAATATTTACTTATTTACTTGGAAGTGCTTAAACAAATATTCCACGACTCAATGACTGATTCTGATTTTTTGAATGCATTCACTTTTAAATCCAAGCCTTTATATTTCTACCTACATCATATTATTTACTTATTTAGAAAACCGACCAGTACTCTCTCTATAATAGCATTCTCTCTTGTCAAACGTTAATACTTAATAATTATCTTTGGGTAGCGGAAATTTGTAAAAATTTCCCTACAGAAATGCTAACAACATAAATAAGTTGTAACAAGCGTATAAAAATTTCCACGTAACTTGATGAGAACGTATGGCTTAGCGGACAGAGCGCCTGGTCGGTTTCCAGGAGGCGCGGGTTCGAGTCCCGCTACGTTCAAATTTTTATACGTTTTCTAAATAAGTATTTTTCTTTCCTAAGTGTCGATTAACACTTTAAAAATGTTTAAAAAATCATATTATTTACTAATGTTGTCATCATTTAACTTAAATAATCTATTAACAATTTCCTTTAAAAAAAAAACAAAACAATAATTATAAAACTATTATAAGTATTTACAGTAGCAGCAGTTATTAATTAAATTGGACAATAAATAATAAAAAAATACATACCATATTGATCAGGGTTAACAAATCAAATTTACACAACTTATTCATAATATCCATAAGTTTACTTTTTAGATAGGCAGCGCTGCTGTCGCTTTGACTCGAGGAACAATCTTCTGCATCTTCATCAGGTATAGGTTGTAAGAATTGGGCCATAGCGTATAACAAACGGCCAATTGGTTCCTAAAATGGAAAAAAAAGCAAAAGACTTCTTTAAGAAAAGGAGGTTATTAACTCGACTGTATTTTTTTTTAATGTTTATTAGCTCAGAACTTTTGTCTGGGTAAACCGATTTAGATGTTTTTTTTAATTATTTGAAAGCTAGTGCTTCCCGTGCTAATACTACAACAACCTTACTACAATATCGAAATACTAAGCCTGTTTGTTTTACTTGGCACCAACTTTAAAATTATAAAATCTTTTTTTTATTTTTTTTTTTAACAAAATCAAACTACGTTTTACTTTATGTAAAATAATTTGAAGTCGGTTTTTTTTGTTTGTTTAAACTATATAATTATATAATTAATTAAAACATGAATCTTATCGGTATTTTCAAGCGTTTCACGTCCCGAACCCAGTCTTGACACTGCCTCGTGATTTTTAGCTCAATTTTCGAGACACTCCATTTTGAGTGACAGAAGTTAATGCTATTAGTTATTGTAAAAAAACTCTAATGTCTTAACAAATTTTTTTTTTACTTTTTAAGGCAAAAATACAGTAGAGTAAGTCAACGTCAATCAGTAATCAAGTTTCATTCACAGATAAAAATAAATAAAATGTATATATATATTAGTTACTTACAATTAAAATAGCGGTGGAAGGTGTCTCTTGTACACACTTATCTAATAACAGTTGCCAATTATCTTCTTCCTCCTGCAAATACTTGATAAGGTGTTCGTAGAACAGTTCTAATATGGACTCGTGGAGTGCTGGTTTCTCTTTAGCACATTCGTACATTTCTATAGAAAATTATTTATATGGATAATAATTACAGCTCGTCAGTCTTGTCGCAGTGGCACAAGCGTGCGACTGTAAACACGACTAGTTGTGGGTTCGACTCCCACTCGATGAAATAAAATATTTAATTTTCGGCGGAAAGTGGGGAACAGTGTGTTTTAACACAAAGTTCCACGGTTCCATGCCTATCTTGCTATGTGCGGGATACGGCGAGAAGCTAAAGTTTTGCCAGAGTGCACTACGCACGTTTATTTATTAATTGCTAATTTTTAAATTAATATTGCTATTGTACAATATTATCATTTTAAAGAGAATATTAAGGTAATTAAAAAAACAGCTGTTTTTGAGATTACCGTGGAAAATACAGTCAGATAGAATATCCTAAAATAGTGTTTTATCACATCGATGAATGTGTACAGACAGCAATCAGTTACATTTTTATTATACATAGTATTGATGATTGATTTTATCATAGCAATAGTAAATATAAAGAAAATAATGGTAATATTCTACCTTAATTATATAACGTTAAATACTGATTATACAGTGTGGAAGTCAATCATTTTATTGTTTATTTTGTTTGAATATTTTTTTTTTAATTTTTGGGAAAAAAAATAATTGTATTAGGCTTTTATAAAGTGGTTAAATTAAAACTGGTTTTATTTAAAGTGGTACTTACAAAAACCCTCTGTATATAAAAACTCACCAGTATATAATAATTGTTTGACAAGTGCATCTTGAACGAGACATCTCCGTAGTATGGACACTACTTCCAAGCATATTATTTCATTTCTCATGCGTGACGTCACTCTGAAGAAAGCAA
>DWQW01011757.1:0-11244 GCA_018249695.1 Heliconius erato demophoon
GGGCACGCCTATATCATCGCGGAGGCGCGTCAAATTTTCATAGCGTCTCGGGGGAAATATGGCGGACGCGTTATCGATGTTTTAGTGTATCGATGATTTTGGGGTATTACGAATACCTACATACCGTATAAAGTATCAATACATTTTTAATACGCAGGTAGTGTGTATTGGTGTTTTATTTGCTTTTTTTTATTGTCGTGTCATTTTCTTATTTTTTGAGGTATTAATTTATAATTTGGTGATAAGACAGTATTTTCTCTAAAGGAATTACCTACTTAAAAAAACTTTTTACATTTTTAAAGTGTTAATCCATACTTAGGAAAGAAAAATACTTAATGACTCAATCACATATCTCTATCACATAACTATGTATATATTGAAAAAAAACTTGAAAATAAGTCCTACGTAGGACTTAAAGCAGTCACCATATAACTAGTGGCTCATTTCATATTAACATGAAACAATAGCAACAATTGCTATAATTATATATATTTAGACGCATAAAAAATAATCTTTTCTTTGCTTAAATTAAACATTATCATTTTATATATTCCAGAATAAGATTAAAATTTTAAAAACGAATTCTTAGTATGAAAACAGAAATCAATGACTATTTATTCTATGACCCGTATTTATAAATCGCTCTTAAATTTAAAATCGAACTTAGGACGCTATTTTTATTCATAAATATATAGTTTATGAATGAAAAAGGCATCTCAAGATCGATCTCAGCCTTGAGAGTGCCTTATAAGTAAGGGCCTAAGTTACTTTTTTGAAACTTTATATATGCATGAAGCAGTTTTGCTTATGAATTTTGACTGTAAAGTATCAGACATCATCACATTTCACTTTGGAGGAACGCATATAACGCTGTATTGGAGCGAGGGTGGTATTAATGTTTTATTCTGATGATTTGTTGGGACTATGCTGAAACGAAAAGTTTCAATGTAAAAAGATTTGTATACTGTTTGTTCTTTTTTTTGTATTGAATAGATTGTAGTGTGATTATAAAGGCAACGGTCGTGGGTTTGATTCCCAGTCGGGGAAATATTTTTTTTGATTTCCTCGCTCTGGTATCTAGATAAAGCGTGATGTTGAGCTCCTCTTAACAGAAAACTCTTCCAAATATAGCGGAAACGAGAGTAATCTTGACACTACTTAACTAAGTTCCCTCTGTCTGTCTAAAAAAATGCCTAAAAGTAATTATATTTTTTTCTACAAAAAGAATATGCGTACTCAGGTATAATGTATATTCTCTCCATTTATTATGGTATTGAGCTCATTTTGCGAGGAAGCTGTGGGGATCCTATATAAAATATATCATTAGGATATATTATTTATGTTATTTCATTTGAATATGTTACAAAAGTCAATATATAATGCATATAAATTTACCATCTTTACATAAACAACAAGCCTACTCTACAAAACCCCAGATACTTATACGGCATCATCGTGTACGCCGTCAAATTTTCAGACCGCGCCGCGTCGGGGAATACTCGATATTATTATTTTAGTATCGATGATATTGCGGATCCCAAATTAGATGTGGAGAGATTACATAGTTTGGAATTCTGGTATTTTGACGTGTTGTCTGCACGTTTAATGGAATCTGTATGGTTAAATAGCTTTGTAACTATCATTTTGTTAGACATCATTTGACTATATCTTAAATCTCTATTGATAGAACTTTATAAAAAGTATATGACTTGAATTATTATAATTTTTTAGATTTACGCTGCAGCAGCAGGACAGCAGGCAATTTAGTTTTCCCATTTCAGGTATTGCGTGTCGAGAGAACTCACGTTGAGTTCTGTCACTCAACACGCGTTCCATGTCGCCTCGCGTTTCGTTATAAAATATTAAAAAAATATATGTAGTCGAAAATTATATCACACAGCATATTTTATAATTGTAAAAATTTTTTTTAACCTGTAAAATCTAAATAAAATAAGAACTCTAATGGGAATCAGAGTTTTAGAGTAAGAACTCTGTCACATCATCATCATCAAGTAGCTTCTATTAACTATTCTCTATCATATAGCGATCTTTACTCACCTGTAATGCAAGCAAATTAACAATGTTATTCTGATAACTAAACAAGAAATTCACAGATTTTTCTAAATAACTTTAAATATCTATATTAAAAATATTACCTTATCCATTCCAACGTTATTCTAAGGTTTCACCCATACAAGAAACATTTCTATCTCTTTTACAATACCAGACTATTACGTGCAATTTTGTTCAATATTTAACGTTTATTAAAATGGCACATTTATTGGCGTAAATGGCGGTAAGTAATAAAGACTTGAAACGTCAATTAAGTATATACACTATTAATAATGGGTATACGACCTCGTCGGCCACTTCAAAGGCTCTTATGCCACCTAAATGATATAGCAGAATGACTTATTCTTCATGTTGTTATATGAAATAAACACGTTAAATTTCATTATTTATTATCCAAATTGCTGTTTTGGATAGTTCTGTGAAGCACCTGTCACTGGTAAGTTAGGTATGTGTTGGTTTAAATCCCATAAAAAGTGAAAGTAAAAGACAAGGAAATATAAATGGAGATATGTGTCACAAACGTTTTATATTTGGAGAAAAATGTGAAAGTGACAAAATATTTTGAAATTAAAATAAATAATTTAAGTTTAAAAATATTAAAATTTTGATCTTGTTATAAGTCTAAGACAATCCGAGACCGCGATTATTCTTCGAACACCACATGTGAATAATAATAATGTACTAATATATTATAGGTATAACATGGCATGAAGTACCATTGCTAAACTTAATTTAGTCAATTATGAATATATAAGCTGTCATGGCTCTGTAGATTATAGAGTCGTTTCTATTCATTCACCGCTCTGATAGACGAAACGTAGCGTTGAGTTCCGCCACTCAATGCGCAATTTCGCGAAAATTCGTCAACAGAGTGTATTAGCACTAGGTTCACGGCCTATCCTGCACCGCGGAAAAAGCTTGATTTTAAAAAATATTCAACAAAGTTACCAAAATTATTACTGAACATATTATATTTTTTTATTATATTAATAGAACAGAACGTACAAAAATTGACTTTAATGTTTTTTAATTCAAATGCATATTCCAATCAATATTTAAATCGTGATTCATTTTCGTCAACACATATCTCTAATATAATTCAATAAACAAAAGCAAAAAAAATGCAAGACATTGGTACAAATAAAACAATTACAGCGGACTAAATCGTTTTACCCGTCTGCTCGTGCCCGCTCAGGTAAGGTTTTGACCTAAATTATAGACCTACGTTTATTAAGAAAAATAATAGAATGGTGCAAATCGTGCGTTGTTAGATTGAAGGGAATTACCTACTAAATACCTTAAGATTTGTATAATATCTTTAGAATCTTAATACAGAATAAAAATACTGTTTTTTTTTCAGGTTCACGCATAATCCCGCATATATCAGGATGGAGAGGAGATTTTACAGTGTCAAGACACCACGTTTTGGCGGAAGTCAACACCGTGTGTTCTATTACTAGACGGGGGAACTTTTTCATTTTTAATATTCTCTACAATCCTTAATTCTTGGGTATTATTTTCATTTCTGTATAATTTGAATCTTTGAGAACTAAGGTGATATAGTCTAAATGATAATGTTTATCTCAGTGGGTTAAGTGACAAAACTATAAGGTTCAATAATATTTAATATCGAACTTTCAAAATTAGTCACTATTTAAAAATTAGGCCTTCGAAAATATTCTGTATGCAATTTTTCTTTTACTTTATTTAAAGAAAACAAACATAGTTTATCTTTTTAAATTTAAATCAATTAAAGTTATTTTTTTTTTACTTTTAAAATGTACAACTTAAAAGCTTTATCAGCCTACATAGATACCTTATTAAGGTAAACGTGAATTTTATCGTAAGCCCACAAAAACTTATCAAAATATAGAAATACCGGTGTAAGGACGCGAGTTTGTTTTATCTCTACATACATACATACAGATGAACGAATCTAAAAGTAATTAAAGATCAGTTGTCGATAAAATGGAAATTGGACATTGGTGATAAACTATGACTTTACATGAAAAAAACGTGTATGTTCTACATATTTATGTTGTACTGAGTTGCCACGGTATGTTGTTTTATGGCTTACTCAGATAAGGCTCTTGGTTTAGTCTTAAAAGATTAAATAAACATATGTATATGTGTTATACAACTAAATTATATCAAAGAATTTATTTATAGAAATAATGTTTTAAAAATAGTTACTAGAAAATTAGAGGCTGTCGTGGAGCAGTGGTATAGCGAGCTATAATTGGGACGCAAAGGTTTTCGGTTCAATCTCCGTTCAAGGGAATGATTATATTTATTTTAATCTCCTCGCTCTTGCATACAAAGCACAGCTAAGTTCCACCACTTGTCAGACAGCCGCCACTCACTCCGGTGGAAAATAGAGTGTCTCAACTATAAGTTCCTTCGTCATACCATTCTAATTCAAAATAGTCTTTATTTTCCTTGTTTTCATAACATTTCACTCCTTCACCTTCTATCCTCGCTAAAATACATAAAAACAGTATAGTGACTAATATCTCCATTATTTTCCCAAGCTATAAAATCTATAATTTAACCTCCTATTTAACGTTTCAACCCTAGTCCAGTAAAGTAAATAAGTACGACTGCGGTGCGGTGCGGAAGTAGCGGCCATTACGAGAACATGGCCAATTACACCGTCTATTGATCGCAAACGATTGTGACCGACTTGAGAAAGCTGAGGTGACAGGAAATGAGATTATATCTGTGTGTTAATAGTATATATAATTTATTTGTTTGTTTGTTACAATTACATATATTTTATATTTATCTTTACTTATAAGTGAGGCCAGTCTTGGCGCGGGGGCACAATGTGTGACTGTAAACGCGGCTGGTTGTGGGTTCGATCCCCACTCGAGGAGATGAAATATTTATTTAAATTTATGTTTTTATTTCTTCGCTCTCAACACGGAATGCCTCCAGAATTCAAAGGAAAGTGGGGAAAGAGTTAAAATATTATATTTCATTTCTTTGGTTTTGTTAAATAAAGTTGAGTCCAACCAAATTACACGAAAATTAAGTGTTTCACAGAGAAATTTCGACTGCATAAGAAAGTTAAATAAAAAAAAATATTAGAAAAAATTTATAATCGACCAGCGGCCCACTCGCGGCTTCGCCCGCATACTCTCTATAATGCATTTGCCAACGGGGTGTTACATTTAATCATGAACAACTTGTTTTCATAATTCTGAGAAAGTGCAAGCACTACATGGCTGCTTGAGAGAATTTTATCGGCAGCAAGGGCGCTCCCCGCGCGAGTTGAAGCTAGGCCTGCAGCCTTAAACAGAGCGTTGAACTATTTTAATTTATATTTTAACATTTTCTCAAAACGTATACGTCCAAATGACATGCTATAAAAGCCGAAGCTATTCATTAATATATTCATAAAATTTATATTTGATAACTTTCGCTCGTAGTTTCAATGTCCATGTCAAATAGAAAATCGATTAAATATTACCATTAATTTTCTTTTTTTTTGTCACAAAAAAAAAGAAAATTAATGGTAATATTTAATCGATTGTCTTATTTATAAGAGATAGATATATAGTATAGCGAACTTTTTTTAGAACTATTAAAATGTAAAATTTCTTCTATGCAATGTACTGTAGATATTTAACTATTTCTGCAGCGCATGCACTTATATCAATTCGATGGCTTTCATGTTATTTGTTATCATCGTATTTCGTTATGTAAGGACTAACTAAGACTTGCACCGTAATGTTATATAGCCTATAGCACTTCTGAAAAATGTAGCTTCCATATAAAACAAAAAAAAAAAGTAAATCGGACCAGTAGATCCAGAGATCTTAGCGTTTAAACAAACAGATTCACACATACACAAATTTTAAAAAATCTGCAAAATAGAATAATTAACAGTCTCACAGCTTTGTAGGAAGATTTCAGTGAGGCCGTTGTGGCTCAAGGACACAAGGGTGTAACTGTAACGCGACGGTCGTGGCTTCTATCTCCACTCGGAGATTGATGTGAATTATTTATTTACATTTTCATTTTTCGCTCTGGCACCAAAGCAATAAGCCCGGCGTCGCCTCCTTCACTTGTGTTGCCTCAAAAAAAAATCGGCGGAAAATAGGAAATGGAGTGTTTAAATACTAGGTTCTCTCTGCCTACCCTGCTATATGAGGGATATAGCGTGAAGCTGATAATTTATTGAAAAATGGATTTCAACTTCTATGATGGAAACAGTATTTCAATATTATTATTTAGTAATAAAATATATTAAAACGACAAATTATCTGAGAAGACTTTATACAGCTGTTACCTACACATATGTACATAGTATAGTGTACTTATCTACAAATCTATCTATATTAACGAACTAATTATCTTTAATCAAAGGATTTCAAATCATTACATTAAAAATGCAAATCTAATTTACTATTTGTTATTGCATTAAGTTATTCAACCGCAAAATATTTATAGGAAACGTTGATTTATTTTATTTGTTATAGATAAAATTTGATTTAATAAAAAATATATTTTTACTTGAGACAGAATTAATTTGAAGAACTGAAAAATGTATTTTTAGTAACCTTAAGTAACTATTATATTGTAAAACTTTCGAAAATTACAATATTTCAGATAACTATTTAGAAATATTATTTTACTATTTTATATGGCTTCACACTTTACAATCGCCCCATATAGCAGTGGACTACAGACCAGATTAAGCTTCCTACCTTCCGCCCAAATTCGGAACATAATGTATAATACATTCGCTATTGAGTAGCGAAACTTAACGCCGCCATTTGTGTGACCAAAGTAATGTTTGAATATAACCTAATACATATCATGCACTTACATGGGGTTCTTTCAAAAGAGATTCCATTTTAAAATTTCAAGAATCAAGTAAACCCGTTAAAAGTAAGTTGTAAATAAAACTAAGTAGCCATACATTTTTCCCGATTATCTATTGGATAACTATTTGTTTTAAGCTAAACAAGTGACAGGGTACACCGCAAATTTAACCGTCGCACTCAGACACGCTCCAGGTGACATGATGCTGGCCCAGCTTTCTAGTTAGAATGGATGAAAAAAGATATATTTTTTTTTCTTATTAATTAAATTTTTGGTAAATATAGAAGTATATAAGATTATATGAATATAAATTTAAATATAATAATACCTTAAAGTTACCTACACATACTTAAACTTTTCATATATCTCGTAACAATTTTTTTTATATTTTTTAAAAATCTTATAAGGAAGTCTGCTGAACACAGCCCGAATAATAATTAACCAAGGCTCGAAGACGTTTTTTTAATTATATTTAGACGCCTTATCGTTACCTTTCTGCACCTTTTACACATAAGAATAAACATGTATTTATATCCATAAATATAAAAAGAAAGCAGCAACTAATGTCAGACACCCCGCTAGAATTCTCACATCGAGTGTTGAGTGGCAGAAGTCAACGCTGCTCTTTGACTGACGAGAGGAAAGAAAATAAAAAAAACATAATAATTGACAAAGACATCATTTAATAGCAATCGTAACGAACAGTTGTAAGACAATTTATTTAAATTGTTAACTTTAATTTTCTAACTTGTTTTCAACTTGGCGGAGAAAAGGTGATATGTTAAAAAAGGGGACCTAGTGTTAAAGTCATTTTCCCAAGCCAACTCGATTTTCGAGACATTGCGTGTTGAGTTGCGCAACTGAACGCCGTGCTTTATCTGCCCGAGAGAGATATAATTATGGCGGAAATCGAAACCATAACCATCCAATTGCAGTCACATGCTTTTAAATGAAACTATTTTAACCAGATTAATCACGTATATTTAGCATTATAAATTTTTGGAAATCCGACGTTTCGAACACTTTGCAGTAGTCCGTGGTCACTATTACTAGTGAATTTACCCGTGCTTCCAAAAATGTATAATTCTAAATATACGCGATTAATCCAATTTAAATAATTTCAAAGAATAAAATCAAAGAACTTACCACGCTATACCACGCGTCACAAATGCCTCAATCCGTATATAAATACGTATACAAATAAAATTTGACAGACACCACATTACTCTATACATTTCATTATAAAAACAAAAGTATAAACAATTTTGTGTCGGTACGCAAATTCGCTGCTATACAATAGACTTCTTTTTTACTTAATGGCTACATTTCTGGCGTCTGGCAAATAAAACATCGTAATTGCGAGCGAAATCCACTAAAAAATGATAAAAAGCGAGACGGAACTAAACATTACTTCTTTATAAGAAACAGTGAAAAGTGGTAAACGAAAAATAGAATATTTAGGCTTAGGTAAATCTATTTGTTTATTATTTAAACACATTAGTGGATGTTAGGTAATTGCGATAGGTAAAGACGTGTGTCGCCATTTTTTTTTAGCTTTATCCCGTACATATGAACTTAGTGCTAACACTTCAGTATTTTACTCACAAAGGTTTAAATGAAAAAATGTCGTCTGACTTTCTTGAAAATTATAAAATAAATCAGCTTCACGCTTTATCCCGCACACAGCAGGGTAGGCAGAGGGAACCTAGTGTGAGACACTCCGTTCCCCAGTTTCCGCCGTATTCTGGAGGCATTGCGTGTTAAGTGGCAGAACTCAACACCAGAGCGAAGAAAATGGAAAGATAAATATTTCATCTCCTCGAGTGGGGATCGAACCCACAACCAGTCGGTTTTACAGTCACACTTTGTGCCGTTGCGCAACGACTGGTATCTTGAAAATTTTAATACCAATAATATAAATTCATCGTTTGATCGAATACTACATGAAAAAAGTTGTCGATGAATATTAAAAGCTAGTTTTAAATATTTTTTGTCAAAATAAAGGTTGATTATAGATTTACGTAATAAATATACTGCGAGAAGAAATAATAATTACAGTAATTTCTATTAAGGTGAAACACCAATGTGTACCTAAATGAGATTTTTTCATTGTGAGACTATTATTAATAATATAATAAAATTATTAATAATATAATAAAATTATTAATAATATTGTATCCATCCACTTTCTATTGAAAATATAAGCTGATTAATAAAATGTAGGTATGCACTTTCTTTAAACATACCTTTATCTAACATAAATAAAATTTTGTTTTCTTTTGTACTTTCAAAAGTTATCGATTCAATAAAAAAAAATGGCCGACTTGTTTTAGCAATGTCCAATTAATATTCAAAATATTTTAAATATTTCCACTTCATTAATTTCAAATATTTAAAGCAATTTAATTAAAACTCGTTTTAAATAAATATATTCACGTTTATAAAGATAAATATAATTTAAATAACAAATTTTAAAATTTTATTTTATATTGAACGATTATTTGCTTATGTAATATACCAGATACGCTGTTCAAAATATGTAATTTAAGAAGTCACCATAATAGTTGAGTAAGTAGCTTTTCATCATCATGTCGGTATTTCCGACGCACGTAGAGAGATACGGATTGAAGGGTTGTGATTGTTGTTTTAATTATACAGATTCAGATAATATATTTGTAGAGATATGTAAACAAAATAATATTTTAAGAACCCATACACTTATAAAAAATTACACAGGTTAAAAATTAAAATATCAAAAAATTATAAATTGTGTTTCAATTTAATACAAAAAGGCAAAAATAACGATAATGTGCTTATAGTTAATTTCAAAAAATCTATAACAAACACCGAATAAAACAACAACAAAAAAAAACTAAGCAAATCGGCAAAACCCAAATCCTTTGTGCGACGACGAAGGAACTAATAAAAAAAAAGAAACTGTCAAATTATTGACACATAAATTGGCGCTAAAATGACAAAGGTGTTTTTTCGTGTAACGTTCCCGACGCACGCTACCTATTGTCTCAATTACAGAGTGCACGTCCGCACTTCCTCAAACCCGGGGTGGTCGCAAAAAAGACCTAATTCATTTCCACACGCGTTCAACTGCAGATTTGATAGGTTTGGTTTTTTGGCCGATATTTTTTAGCAGGAATGGTACGTGCTTTTTTTATTTGCGATTGTTAGCTAATTTTCAGAGATTTTTCAATTTTGTATAATTGTTTGATACATTGTATCATATATATTAATTATATTATTCATATACGCTTCATTATGAGTTCCGCCACTTAACACGCAATGCCTCCGAAATTCGGCGGTAAGTGGGGAACGGACTTAACACTTGGTTCCCTCTGCCTACCCTGCTGTACAGGATACAGCGTGAAGCTTCATAAATTGTTATTATCTATTCATATAAAATCACGGGCGCCGAAAATTTTGTTATTATTTAGTAAGTTAAAGGACATAGAGCCTACTAAAAATAAGGCTTATAATATTGGGAATTACTATTGTGATTATATCCTTATTAATTAAACCAAAAATTTGTATTTTAAATTCAAACTGTGAAATATCTTTTATTTTACTATTCGAGGACTTTAATTAATTGTTATTATTATTACATGTAAATTGTTTTGCGTACGTAACACCAATGTATCGAATATATAAAACTATACCAAATTTAAGCCCAAAAAAAGAAAGTATACATAGGTATAAACAATAAAACGAAGATTATCCTAAGATTTTCTGCTACAATTTAAAACAGATAAAAAAGATAATAGACCTATATTTGCTAAAGGCTTCCCCGATCCGAAAAGGTTTTTTTTTTTCAATCCCGGATCGGCGCGACAAATTACAATGGCATAGGCGCCGTGACCGGAAAGAATCCAAAAAAAGTCACCCCTGATGTGTCACTATAATTGCTTGACAACGCTACTTTATAGACAATCGAGTGTTTGCCCATAAATAACTTTAGTTTTTGCTGATTTTTGTACTAGAAACATGGCTTTTTTAGAATTTTACAGAGCTTTAAGCTATTTTGAATCAATGTTAATTGGAAAGTCAATATTCTAGTATATTGATAATTTTATTCTATTTTCTAAATTGACAGTTGTGAGTGCAGTTATATTTAAAATAACATGAAAACGTACAAAATGAAACATTAGATTTATGCTAATAACATATAGAACTGATTTTAGTAAGAAAAAATAACATTTGATAGCGATTTATTTTTTGTCCAAAAATCTGGTTCCCTTTTATCTGCTGAGTAAAGATACGATTTACATACTACTTAAAAAGATTTATGGGTACGAGATAATATTTGGAGACGCGAGGTATTTGAGACGA
>DWQW01011758.1:0-11244 GCA_018249695.1 Heliconius erato demophoon
GAGTTCTAATAGTGACGCAATTTGTTCTGTCAGCATGTACTAGGACAATTGGCTGTAGTTGGAAATTATATCTAATTGCGTATATTATTTGCAATTGTTAGGCGAAGGTCGTGGATTCGATTTTCTTATGTTGTATCGATTTGTATATTTTTGTATTTTGCTTTGTTGAATTGAGTTTATGTTTATATTGAAGTGTAACTAAGTATTGTTTATAATAATTTCAATGACATTCAAAATATTAATAATTCACAAAATGTTTTTTTTTTCACATAGCAAAAGGAACTTGGGAGCCTAGTGTTTAGGCACTCCATTCCCATTACGACACTTCCATTGTCTACTTTCCTCCGAATTTCCGAGTTGAGTGACGGAACTCAACGCCGCGCTAAACCTCGTTATTAGAGCGATGAAATGAAAATATTAGATATCACATTCCCCGAAATGAGAATCGAACACACAACTGTCAAGCTTCAAATAATAGTTATTTTTAACAAAAAAAATGCTAAACGAATGCACAGACGGAACCGGTCTAGAAGAATATAGCATATAAGTATATTTACCAAAAAGATAAAGAAAAGAAAGAAAATACATTTTTTTTAACGTTAACACACAATAAAAAAAATCGCACTTTAAATTTAAACTTCAGATTAAGCTATCAGGTAGTAAAAGATTAGAGGTAGCTAATGGTCTATTACTTTTATATAGACGATTATTAACCGACACCCAGAAAGGGTAGTCAAGTCGACACTTCGATTAACAGTTTAAATGGGGTTATATACGTTTGTATAATTTTTGGGGACGCCTGGGAACCTTTAAGTATTTTACGCCTCAATAGATATAAATCCAAACATTGGTTTTCTTTGTTGTGGTTCCTGTGTTTATTGATAGTTGTGATTCATGGGAAACGGCTTTATTTGAGTGTAAAGTAATCATTTGTTGTAGAAATCGCGACTTATAGTATGTAACAAGTAGTTTTTTATCTATTAATGTATTGTAAATCTATGACACGATTTAGAAGGAGTAATTCAAAATAGGTTTATATGAAAAATCTAAGCGTTTCTCCCATTGAATTAAAAAAGAGAATTATTTGAGATAAAAACTAACAATTTTAGGTTCAGCTTCACGCCTTACACTTAGCAGGATAAGCATGTGAAATGTAGCGTTAAAACACTCCGTCTCCCACTTTTCGCCCAAATTAGTAGTAGTAGGCAGAGAGAACCTAGTGTTAAGACATTCCGTTCCCGCCGAATTCTAGAGGCATTGCGTCTTGAGTGGGGAAACTCAACGCCACGCTAAGTATTAGAAATAAATATTTCATCTCCTCGACTGGAGATCGAACCCACAACCAGTCGATTTTACAGTCACACTTTGTGCCCTTGCGCCACGACTGGCCTCGAATAAAAAAATAATACAAGAATAAAATCTTTCAAAATTATTACATATAAGAATGGCGCAACCCCAAATCGTCACAATAACCTCTCACCGATAGTTGACAATTATGACACGTCATTGTCACCAACAAGTGGTGACGAAAAATGAGCCACTTGAATATAAGAAATAGAGTATAATAATATAATAGTTTACAATATTCTTTTTCATATTTCTATAGCTCGGGAGAATCTCCTTTGAGAAGGTATTAACTACTTCAAAAATAGGTCATTTAAATTTAAATATAATGAGGCTGTTGTAATGTAGCGACAAATGTGGGTTCGATTCCCACTTAACGGAATAAATTATTATTGTTTTTTTAATGAACTTCACGCAGTATCCCGCACACAGCAGGGTAAGCAGAGGGAGCCTCCGTTCCCCACTTTATGCCGGATTCTGGAAGCATTGCGTGTTGAGTGACAGAACTCAACGCCGCGCTTGTCTCGACACCAGAGCGAAGAAATGGAAATATAAATATATCATCTCCTCGAGTGGCGATCGAACCCACAACCAATCGGTTTTACAGTAACATTTTGTGCCCTTCCGCCACGACTTGCCTTATTATTTATTTTTTGCAATAAGATTTGTGTTATTTGGTGGCGTTGAATTCCAACAAAATCTCGGTTGCCTCTATCTACCATATTGTAGGTATACAGCATGAAAAATATATAAACCATTGTATATATTTTTTAAATTAGGTTAAATTATGGTTATTTGATTTAATATTTATTGATTGTTTTTGTTTGAGGAGTGGAAAATGTGGAGTGAAATGTGGAGTAGCCAGGTATTTGTCATCTGTTCAAGATGCGTAATCATTGAGTCATTGTTAAAGGACATATTAAATATTTGTATATTGACGTCGTCGTAGAGCAGCGGATCATTTGGATGAAACACATGTGTGTGTGGATAGTCACAAGCCTTAAAATGTAAACATGAAAGGTCGTCTGTTCGATTCCCACTCGAAGAAATAAATATTTAATATATTAATTTCCTTGCTCTGGTAACACGCAATTCCTTCAGAAAGTAGAGGAAATGAAAGTAATAAATAAAATGCCTCAACCCTAGATTCCTAGGTTCCCCAAGCTATATGCGGGATATAACGTGAAGCTTATAAAAAAAGAATGCTAAACCATAAATTCATTATTTTACATACATAAATTGTAAATAAATCGCCGTCAATCGATCGATGTCAACAAATGACGTCGATGCAAAAGAATTTCTATTATTCAACTCTTTTTCCAAGGAAAAATAGGATTCCGATGTGAAAAAATGCGATACAAAGTAGTGGGCGTAATAGAGTTAAACGGAGTGAAACTTTACAAAAAGAAATTCACACCCTACACTAAGGGTTGGCTGGCTTTCTTTAAAAGCGGGCATTCGAGCCCCCGGAATTTAGTCAACCGGTAAGTCCCCGGGGCCCTTAGAACCAACGGTCACTTGGAGAAAATTCAAATGTAAGAACTATAAAGGAATTCTTGTGCAAGAAGTTCTTAAGAAAATTTTGTTTAGAGGATTTTTAGATAGTCGATAGATGTAATTAAGTCCAATATATTACGATAATTTTATTAATTTTTTTTAACTTCTATTTTAAGGAGATGCCGTGGAGATGCGATCTCTTCGTAGGATATGCAGAGTCAGCTTAGCTGATTTTGTTAGTTTTTTTTTTAAGTTTCATCTAAATTCGTTCAGTAGTAATAACCATAAACTTATACGTTAATATTATTGTAGTAGGACTATGTACTCTGTTACCAGCATCTTTTGTCATATTTCAATTGAAGCAGTAGTTCCTAAGCTTAGCACGTTCAACCAAACAAACTCTTGAACTTTATAATATTAGTATAGAACTTTATAATATTGAGGCCAGCCGAAGCGCAGGGGCACAAAATGTGACTGTAAAACCTGGTCATGCCTCCAGAACTCGGTCGAGAGCGTGGAATGGAGTGCCTTAACACTACGTTCCCTCTGCCTACCCTGTTTCGTGCGGGATACAGAGTGAAGCTGAATACCGATATTGATAGCTTAGTTTAATTATAACACATTTACACTATCTACGAACTAATCATATTAAACCTACACCAAAATTACACAAACGTATCATATTTACTAAGAAACGAAACTAATATTTATTCATCCATAGATAGGGGATGTTGTATTTGACGTCGGAAATGAAAATGTCAACTTATTACGCTATTATTGATATAGCTGGCGATTATTCGAATTAGATATCGCAATCGTGGTGCCAGTAGTGGCGTAGGGGCATAAAGTGTGGAAGTAACAGGTCGTGGCATAAGTAATAGGTCGTGGGTTCGGTGCCCACTCGAGGAAATTAAATATTTATTTAAAAATAAATAAATTAGCTGTACGTTGTATCACGCACACAGCAGGGTAGACCTTGTGTTAAGACACTCCAGTTCCCCACTTTCCGCCCAATTCTGGAGGCATTGCGAGCTTTGCCTCGACACCAGAGCAAAATAGAAATATAAATTTAAATAAATATATCATCTCATCGAGAGTGGATTGAACCCACAAAAAGTCGATTTTACGGTCACAATTTGTGCCCCTGAGCCACGAGTGACCTCAAATATTTTTATTATATGAAATATTTATTTAAATTTATATATTCATTTCTTTGCTCTGGAGCCAAGACGTCACGGTGTTGAGTTCCGCCACTCAAAGCACAATGCCTTCAGAATTCAGCGGAAAGTAGGAAACGGAGTGTCTTAACACTACGTTCTCTCTGCCTACCGTGCAGTGTACGGGATACAGCGTGAAGCTGATTGATTTATTTATTTATCTCCCAATCCGTGTAACAATCGACCATGCTTGATTATATTGATTTTGAATCGTGATTATTATTATAATAATTGCTTAAAATTTTAGTGTTTCTATGATTAAATTTAATAATGTAGGAATAATGGTGGGATTTGTAGAGGCTAATTTTGAGTCATCTTTATATAATTGTGGTCTGTAATGTACCTAATTATATAAAGGATGTGTGTTATATTAATGTCTTTAATAAAAACTATGAAAATATAATATTAAATTATTAAAATATAATTGAATATTATATTTTTATTTTAATAAGTAATTATTATTTTCATTTCCGACACTATTATTTTAATAATTTTTATTGGCGCCTTTAGTATTTTGAAGCTTTACTTGTTTTAATTATTGATTGAATTTAACGACGATAATTTTTATTAATTATTAATTATAGTTCATTTTCGACGACGATTTTTATTTATTCAATAATTAAATAAAACTTTTTTTTCCTATATTTTCTATATTAAAAAGCTATTTTAATGTGATGTCAAAAGATAGTAAATACTTCGCCTGATCTAAAATATGCGTGTCGAAGCAAAGGTCACGCTGACCATTTCGTCACCTTTGGCTTAGGAGTGTAGTGCAAAAGAACAATCCTGATACTTTTTTGTTTTTCTTCTTTTCCATCACAAATATAGCAAGATAGGCACTTCCAATTAATAACTACTATCAGCCAAAATTCCGGAGGCATTGCATGTTGGCTGACGTAGTTTAACTCCGCGCTTTGCCTCGTAAAATGAGCTTTTGGGTATAATTTGTAAAATATTTTGGGTATAATTAGGCTAATCAGTCTTTATAAGCAAAAAGTACATACTAGTATTTTTTTATACAATTCCATATTGTTATTAAATATATTGCGGTGTTGAGTTTCGCTAGTCAATACGCAATGCCTCTAGAATTCAGCGGAAAGTGGAATACGGAAATGTCTTAATGGCAACAGAGTGCTTAAACACTCGATTCCCAAATACCCTCTACCTACCCCGCTATATGCGGGATACAACGTGAAGGCAAAAAAACATTATATGTAAATATTAATAGTAAAAAAATAATAAAATTATCAAAATCAGCTATATCCCAAGTATATCCTCAACAAGCGGAAGGCGTCTCACGGGACACCGGTCCTCTAGATGAGCTTAATATGACTCGGCGAAACCTTCCGACGAAAAAGCTGTCGTTACTAAGCACAATTTATTGAAATTTTAACATATTTATAGTAACAATTCTTAGTTTAATCGAATACTATATAAGGATAGGGCAAAAATGAATATTGCAATGTAAATAACGTATTTTTAGTATAGACGGTAGCGGATTCGATTCCGAATTTGGGGATTGTATTATTTTTGCGTCTTCGTTCTGGCAACAAGACAAAGTGTATCGAAACTAGGCGTTGTTGTAACGGAGTGTCCTAACACTACGTTCTCGCTAATTTAAAGATTGCTTAGCTCGTTCAAACGTTCAAAGTAGTTAAGCTAAGTTAGAGCTATAGAAGCTATTTGTCTCTATCTATGGATTTTTTATAGTATAGTCAGTTTAGTTCTAAGCAGTTTTAGTTCGTTTTATCACATTGAAGTGATGATGAAGAGTAAAATTTGACATCGGCCTTTTTGTTACTAGACTGGGCAAGTTAAAATACAGTATTTGTAGGAAGAGACTGAGAGAGAGAGAGGTGCCAAGACATTCCGTATGAAAATAATGATATAGAAATAAAAATAATTCATTCCTCCAAATGAGAATCGAAGTCACAACCAACGCAATCACATTCAGACGTTATCCCACTAAGTATATTAAGTTAATTTACTTAAACTAAGTTAATTTAAATAAATACAGTTATTATAAGTACTTTGTTGAGCATTTATTACAAGGTTAATCTAGATAATTTTTTATCTGTAAAACGTGGAATTTACGGGTGCGGGCTAACGTTCTGTCAGGTTTTGTGTATAGAGCTCGTGGTTTAGTGAAAAAAAATATTTTTTTGAAATCTACATTTTATAAATTATAAATAAACAATTAAATTAACTTAATAGTTATTACAAAAATATAAATAATTGTGAAAATATTGTTTTTATAGCATGCTATATTTAGTTACGATCTACAACGTAATTAACGTAGTAATATAAAAATACGCGGCGTTGAGTCGGCGGCCACTCAACACGCAATGCCTCCAGAATTCGGCAGAAAGTGGGGAACGGAGTATCTTAATACTAGGTACCCTCTGCCTACCCTGCTGATTTGATTTTCATTTTTTTTGATACAAAAATAAATTATATTTCAGAGTGAATTTCGTTCTTCACTTCTCATTCCAATTCCATACATTTCATGCAGAACTTTACGTCACACTATGCCTTACCACAATGGGAATGGAACCTACAACCATTATCTTCACCCTAACCCAATAGCTTAAAAAAAAACAAAAAAAATTAGAAAATTCGTATCTATTACCACCAATATTAATAATACTACTAAAGCTAAATGTACAAATAAATCTAAACGGTCAGTCCTATGGGAGTATGGATTCGGATTGTCGAAATTGCCGCTCCTTAGACGGTCTTTAGTAATCACGTCATATCCAATTTTCCTTTGAAACACGACAGGAATAACAATGGGAGTTTCTATTTGTTTGTATTAAAATTGATTTTAATTTGTTATAATTATTAATAACTATTTTGTTAGCTTTTAGGTAAATAATTATAGTTGCAGGTTCTACCCTGTGTGTCAGTGGCGGAACTCAACGCAGCGCTCCGTCTTATTAAAAGAGTAAAAAAATAACAAAAAAATAATCCTCTCCAATAGAAATCAAACCCACAACCGTCACACTTACAGTGAAAATGAAGGACACAGTGTCCCTCTGTTTACAGAGGAGATTCCTATTCAAGAGGATATTTTTTTTTTATTTATTTACTCTGCTCATAAGACAGAGCGCTGCGTTAAGTTCCGCCATCGTAATGTCTGGAAAATTGAGCGAAATGTGGGGAACGTAGTATCTCAATACTAGGTTCTCACTGCCTAACCTAATACACGAGGATAGAACATCAAATTAAAATAAAATTAAAAATTATTTTTAAATTACAATAATGTTATATATGTATACTTATGTACACAGATTACCAAGGTGTTGATTTAACTAAACTCTTCCTGCAATAGATTTTAGAAGCAAAAATATATTAACAATTATTTCTTTATTAACAAAGCTACTAAAAAAAATATAAAAAATGATTTTTAAAATATCATCACAATTTCAAAGCTTTTATTGAATTTATTTACTTTTTACACGACAAGTGAACGGTCACGGTTATTTATTTGATTTTGTGTAAATATTAATTTTCGAAGTCAGCTCAGTATACCAGCAATACAGTTTTTACCATACTTTTTCACTTAAAACCACAATTCATCTCTTTCAAACTTCACATGACATCCGCAGTAAAAAATTTAAAATCATAATCAAAATGGAGGCCAGTGGTGGCGCAGCGGCACGAGGTGTGACTGTAAAACCGACTGGTTGTGGATTCGATCCCCACTCGAGGAGATGAAATATTTACTTAAATTTATATTTCCATTTCTTCGCTCTGATGTCGAGGACAAGCGCGGCGTTGAGTTCTGCCACTCAACACGCAATGCCTCCAGAATTCGGCAGAAAGTGGAGAACGGGAGTGTCTTAACACTGGGTTCCCTTTGCCTACCCTGCTGTGTGCGGGATACAGCGTGAAGCTGATTTTATAATCAAAATGGCCAGTTACAAAAATGAAGTAAAAATATCGTAGAAAAATGTATAAATAAGCAACCTCCCAAGGTTTATTGACTAGAATTAGGTTCCAGATTCACACAGTGCAAAAAATCTAGACCGTAAAAGAAACAATTTCAAACGTCACCTTATTTAATGAAATATTCTCGAGAGCAGAAGTTTTTTCTGCAATATACAAATCAATTTTTTCGTCACTTCTCTTTTATGACGATGAATAATGACTAAATTATATTATTATCAATTTTAACATATCTTTTTTGTAATGGACTAATTATTTTTTGTAATTGTAACGCTGACTTCCGCCACTCAGCACAGAATGACAGAATTCGGCGGAAAGTGTGGAACGGAGTGTCTCAACACTAGGTTCCCTCTGCCTAACCTGCTGTAGCGTGAGCAAAAAAAAACACTAAAAAGTATATAAAAAAAAATTATTTTAAATCTTATGTCAAAATTATCACAATTGGCAAATGTCCTACTAAATACATATGGTTGTGAGTTTAAGTCCTACTCAGAATACATTTCTATTAATAATAAAGATATTTTTATGCCCAAGATTGACGAAATTTGGCGTTACATTAGCAAGGACATTGAACTTTTGATCTTTCTTTATCTATCTGTTTATGCAGTTGTCAGTTTTTTTTAATATATCTCGATCTAGGCCCATACAAGGGCGTAAAATAAAAAAAAACAAATTAAATCCAAAAAAAAAACTTAAAAGAAGTTCAATTTAACACTGGTTACTTCTACTTTTTATAAATTAACAAATCAATATCTAATATGGACATATGAAACAAACGCTTACAACAATCAAATATATAAAAAACACTACCAAATTATACAAAAAAAAATAGCTGTATCCCGCACACAGCAGGGTAGGCAGAGGGAACCTAGTGTTAAGACACTCCGTTCCCCACTTTCTGCGGAATTCTGGAGGCATTGCGTGTTGAGTGGCAGAACTCAACGCCGCGCTTAACCTCGACACCAGAGCGAAGAAATGGAAATATAAATTTAAGTAAATATTTTATCTCCTTCTCCAAATTATACAATATTTTCCATAAAAAAAGTCACTACGCATACCCATCGAGCACCCCAGTGGGCACGGGTAGTGGACAAAAAATGGGCAATCTACTCGACGCGTCGATACGAGCATGACTAATGGTTAGCGGCCGCTTAGCAAATTGCCTGTCGAAATTGTAACGAAACTGGAAAATTGTTTCATTCATAAATACAATCACCGGGATTTGCCCGGGATACGTTTGTGATGGGCAAAATTATCCGGGATGGATAATGTTATATAAAAAACGTTATCCCGGGATTCTTTTGGGCACTTATGGTCAGGATTTTGGGTATAATTGACGAATAATGATAGTATTTTTGTTATAAATCGATTGTTGTCAACGTTGAGGCGTTTAGCCAGAGAAGAAATGTTGGAGTGTTCATAATATACATATTTTAAAGTTTTTTATATTCTATATTAAATTTTTAACGGTTTTTTTAACATGAAATACTGTTTAATAGTATTAAAACTTTGTTTTGTTTCGTTGGTACTTATCTTTATACAGAATAAGAATTTCATTATTTAATAGAGAGGCCAGTCGTGGCGCAGCGGAACGAAGTGTGACTGTAAAACCGACTGGTTGTGGGTTCGATCCCCACTCGAGGAGATGAAATATTTATTTAAATTTATATTTCCATTTCTTCGCTCTGGTGTCGAGGTTAAGCGCGGCGTTGAGTTCTGCCACTGAACACGCAATGCCTCCAGAATTCGGCTGAAAGTGGGGAACGGAGTGTCTTAACACTAGATTCCCTCTGCCTACCCTGCTGTGTGCGGGATACAGCGTTAAGCTGATATATAATAGATATCATAGATTATTATTTTGTGTCCAGTAAAAACGATGTGATCTTAATCACACTAAAACCCTTTAGGTTCCTTCCTTACCCAAAAACACTAACACAATAAAAAAAAATATCTTAGAAATCTCTCACTAGACTAAAACTAGAATTACTTAAAATTAGCAATACAAAAGACACCGACAGGGCGAAACTCACAGCCAATTGAAAGGAGATGGCAATAATAGTTATTTGCTATAATCGAGAGAAGGGACGCCTGATTGCGCCGGGGGCTGAGAGAATTTTTACTCTATTTTATATGGAAACATACAGTTTAGGTGCTATGTGATTGCCTTTTACTAGGTCTGTAATTTAAAACATTCTAAATTGTGCATTTCGATTTGAAAAGAAGAAATTGTAAGGCTTTTTTAAGTTTATTTTCAATTTACATATCAAATATATAGGAATGAGGCCAGTCGTGGCGTAGAGGCACAAAGTGTGACTGTAAAACCGATTGGTTGTGGGTTCGATCCCCACTCGAGGAGATGGAATATTTACTTAAATTTATATTTCCATTTCTTCGTTCTGGTGTCGAAGTAAAGCGTGGCGTTGAGTTCTGCCACTCAACACGCAATGGCTCCAGAATTCGATAGAAAGTGGGGAACGGAGTGTTTTAACACTAGATTCCCTCTGCCTACCCTGCTGTATGCGGGATACAGCGTGAAGCTAATTTAATAGATTTTTTTTTAGGAAACATGTAGTATAGATGCAATGTGATTGCCTTTTACTTGGTCTGTAATTTAAAACATTCTAAATTGTGCATTTCGATTTGAAAAGAAGAAATTGTAAGGCCTTTTTAAAGTTTATTTTCACAATTTACATATCCAACATAAGTAATTTATATATTTTGGTTATAAAATCTACTTTATAGACATCAAAACTGTAGCGTCTACTGACATTTTAACTTTTATAGAAATAAGGTATTAAGCAAAATTTAAAAGCGAGTGATTTTATTATAAGCTATTTTAATTTTGACGCCAATCGTGACGCTGTGGGTGACTGTAAACGCGACAGGTTGTGGGTTCGATTTCCACTCGAGGAAATGAAATTCAGCGGAAAATCTGTATCGGAACGTCTTAGCGCACTAGGATCCTCCTCTCTATCCTGCTGTGTGGGGAATACAGTGTAAAACTAAAAAAAAAGATAAGGAATATGTAAAATAAACATACATATATATTAAATTAGCCTAAACCACATTTCTTATAAAGTTCTTAACCAGACATTTCCAAAGAAATCTCTAGATGATAGCAAGCATAATGAATCGTCGATAGCCCTCACCCCACTACCACCAATTCAACCCTAAAAGAAAGAATTAAAACAACAGGGGTCAGTACAAAAGTCCGTTGATGAAGTAAAGGGGAAATAAT
>DWQW01011759.1:0-11243 GCA_018249695.1 Heliconius erato demophoon
TAGCAGATAACAGAGGGAACTTCCCGGAGCCACAGGAACCTCTGAAGTCATCCATGTCTACGGACCAGACCATAATTCCACCGAAACCTTCTTCTTTGAGCCAGGTCATCTGGAATTAAAATTAATTCGAATTTTATAATAAATGTAAAATTTATTTATGTTTTTTAGGAAAGGTATGACATTTCAACGTAGCGGGATTTGAACCTTTGCCTCTTGGAAACCGTCTAAGCGCTCTAACCACTAAGCCATTCATGTTATCTACAGCTACATCGATTATTACATATAGTTACAACTTATATGTTTTGTTAGTTTGGAGTTTCCAAGAGATTCGATTCCCGCTATGTACAATTTTTTATACGTTATCTAACAAGCAGTATTTTTATTCTAATAATGAAATAACATTTGAAAAATAATAAAAAAAAAGATGTTTACCCTAAAATTTTAACTTAACTTAGCTTCACGCTTTATCCCTTGCGGGGTAGTCAGAGAGAACGGAGCGCCAAACGCTACGGTATACGGTATACTATTTACCCTAAAATTTTGATTCGTTAATACAAGATTAATGTAGGATTACTTTTGTGTTTGAGACATTGGCCATTTTGTTGTTACAATAAACCATCTTTACTAAAGATTTTCACATAAATATATTGTAAGTCATACTCGCTGATTTAAGCTAACAAAAAACAAAAAAAAAACAAATTCACAATATTATATATACCTTAGTTTTCAAAGAGCGTTCATCATCAAACCCGACCCACTGGTCGTCTCTATACGCGAAAGGCACCATTTGCTCGTTGTCCCATACAAGAGTGGTGTTGTCTTCTCGAAGAAAATCGCATATTTCATAGTAGGACATGAAGCCAGCTTCGTTTGTGTAACGTCCTGATTGACCTGGAAAACGGAAATGGAAATGATGAGTCAAATTTTATGATAAATAGCATTTTTTTAAATTGTATTTTTGACATCCGACTGGATGTGAACCTGCGATCTTTGCAGAGTAGGTAACCTAGTGTAAAGACGTTTTGCTTTCAACTTCTTATTTAGCTTCAGATTAACCAGCAGGATAGGCAGTGGGAACGTGGGAACCTAGTGTTAAGTCACTCACTCAGTTCCCCAATTCCTGCCAACTTTTTAAGCCACTGCGTGTTGATTGGCGGAACTCAATTATTTTTCACTTTATGTCAAAATACAAGACAATTACTGGCGTAACTAAATGCCGTTTTTTGTCTTACCACAGCATGGAAACTAAAAAAATATATAAATGCCTGCACCGTCCTATTTTGGAGAAAACACTTTAAATGACGGACCTCAACGCCGCAAAGATTTATATAAGATAATAAGATTTTTTGCTTAAATTATATTATTTTAACTCATGTAAAATATAAAGTCCAAACTACTTCCACAGCACAAAAGTTGAAACATATTTTTTGGCAAAAACTAACATAAATTTTTATTCTTACTGTAGGTGCCATATGTTTCAACTGAATATGTATACCATACATACTACATACATTCATACAGTGTGAATGTATGAAGAATTCACATAACCGTCGCCGAAATACTGCAGCCTAAAATTCTATTGAAATATTCGATATGAAATTTTCGTCTGTTTCAATTTTTATTTTAAAACTTCCATTCTTTTACATATTTTGTAATATTTAATTTCAGAAAATTATTTAAAATCACTTCATTGTTGTGTTTACATGCAATTTTGTTTATTTGAAGTGTAGTGGTAGAATTAACATAGAAGTGTACGTGATGGTTTTGAGTTCGATAACAAATCGGAGTTGTTAAATTATTTTCATTTATCCGTTAAGACATTACAGACATTTATCTGTTAAGACAGAGCGCGGTGTTAAGTTCCGCCATTCAACATGCAATGTTTGTATTTTGATCTGAAAATAAAGTCTTGATATTCTTATGCTGAAGATAAACTTTGACAGCCACTTTAGAATAACAACGTATTTAGTCTCGGAACAATATATCAAGTGGCGAAACTCAACGCCGCGTTTTGTCTTAGTGACAAAAACTAGTCAAATATTAAACTAGTCATATATTAAATTTATTTAGGTGTTATTCATGAGTGTTGGTAAACAACAAACACACATTTCTCTTAATACAATTGTAAACTTTTAACTGACAGTATATTCGTATTTAGAACTTTAACTAACTAAAGTTAAATTTTCCAGTTATTTTAAGTACTGGTTAGTTTAGGCTTAAAGTTAGTCGTTGAGTGGAAAAGCAATATAGTATATTCGGACATCAACTTTGTTAGTTCTGTAATATATCTGTATGCTTGTTAAAGAAGTTTTAGAAATTGTTATATATATATGTATGTTATATACGTACATTATATTATATTATATGTTAAATTGAAAGTTGAGGCCAGTCGTGGCGCAGTGGCCCAAAGTGTGACTGTAAAACCTACTGGTTGTGGGTTTGATTCCCACTCAAAGAGATGAAATATTTACTTAAATTTATATTTCCATTTCTTTGCTCTGGTGTCGTGGTTAAGCGCGGCGTTGAGTTCTGTCACTCAACACGCAATGCCTCCAGAATTCGGTAGAAAGTGGGGAACGGAGTGTCTTAACACTAGGTTCACTCTGTCTACCCTGTTATTTCCGGGATACCGCGTGAAGCTAATTATTAAATTAAAAATGATGATTGTATGATTAAATTGAAAATGTTGTCTATTTATATGTCTGTCATATACATATGAGAAGACTTGGTTATTGGTATTGATCACTTTAATAGAATCGCGGTGGAATTGCAGTTTTCGCTAATTTATTTTAGAAAATTTTCTTTAACATATGTACGTACAGGTGTTTGTTTTATTTATCTAGATCTCAGTCGGGGCTCTACGTCAGGTTGTAGATGCGGTTGTGGGTTCGATTTCCACTCGAGGAAAAGATCATGGAATCATTTTCATTTTCCTAGCTTTGGCAACAAAGCAATGCGCGGCGTTGAATATCACCACACGACACTCAATATCTCAAATAATGAGCGGTGCGTAAGAACCGAAGTGTCTTAACACTAAGTTTTCTCTGCAGATAGCAGGGTAACGCTATATGCGGGATACAGCGTGAAGTTAACACTCACCACCACTAGATGCCGGAGCACCAATATCGAATTGAGTTTCGTTGATCAACGTGAACGATCTGCCGTACGTCGGCATACCGATCATCAGCTTCTCTTTGGGCGCGCCTTGTCTAACCCATTCACGGGCTGAGTAGTCCTGGAAAGAGAATTTTGTATTAAATTAAATATTTAAATAAAATATTAAAAATAAATATATTCTATATCTTATTTAGCATAGTTAATTATTGTAAAAATTGTTAAAATGAAACAGGATGCTTCACTATCTGTGAAACACTTAAGACTTGTTTGACTCCAAAAATGTCTGTCAAAGTGCGGTGTTGAACTCTGTCACTCGACACGTATTGTTTCGAAAAAGAAAGGCTGCTTCGTAGCTCGATCGATTCAATACGCACAGGTTCGAATCCGGTACGTTTAAATTATTTATTTTTTTTTTTTAAATAGTGTAGTTTATTAAGGTGGTTTTTTAAATAAGTTACTAACAACATCTTAATAATTGCAAACGTAGCATGATTTTTTTTTATTTTGTTAAATAAATAATAATTTATTAAAAAGAATAGCCGATAAAAAATAATAAATCGACATCCATATTAGGTACTAAAAAAAAACGCATCTTTCAAAACGTTAAGCTTTTCGCACAAAAGTTTCCAAAGTTCTATACAATATAAGCGATAACTCACATAATGGTAGTGGTAACTTTTTATAACGACTCTGAAGTAGGATCGTGAAAAAAAATTAAAGTTTCTTAAGGAAATGTTGAATGAAGTACTACTGACAGTGTTTAAATATTCCTTTTTTTCGTTATTTTTTATAATTTCTTTTTGTATATAGTGGCAAATCATTCTTACTGACTTTCAACGTGTTGGTTACAGATTTCTATCCGATATGATACAAATAAACGTTAATTAATAAAAAAGAAAAAATAATAAAATTAAATTATTAAAAAAAAATTAAAAGAAACAATTATTAAATAACGTAACTTTTTTAAGGAGCACTTACTTAATCACTAATTAAGGATTAGAACGCAGCACCATATGTTAATAAAAAAATACCAATTGAAATAAAAAAAAAATGTTAAATATATCACATAGCTTACCGTACTTTGATAAGACCATTGGAATCATGTATTTTAACATAATTTTCGCATTCACTAACTACAGATCAGAACTCCGGAATACCGTAACAGTTAAACACTTTACAACTATACTACAATAACGAATTCTATTTTTAAAATAATTTGACAGAAAAACACAGATAATAAAAAATAAAAATAATAATAAAAAAAAAAGGAATATTAAAAATGCAAAGTAAGCTATGTAACAAAATTTCTCCTAAAGTATGTAGAGTGAAGAGTTTCAAGAGAACTGATAAAAAGTTCAGCCGGGCTATTAAATGTTAAGTTGTTTTAACTTGTTACTTTCGACCGCATACTTTTACAAATATCGATTCTTATAGCGATTGCTTTCACAAAGTATGTTATATTATCTTCATTCGCTTAAATTTATTCACGCTGTATCCCGCACACAGCAGGGTAGGCAAAGGGAACCTAGTGTTAAGACACCTCGTTCCCCACTTTCTGCTGAATGGCATGGCTGGTGGCATTGCGTGTTGAGTGGCAGAACTCAACGCCGCGCTTAACCTCGACACCAGAGCGAAGAAATGGAATTATAAATTTAAGTAAATATTTCATCTCCTCGAGTGGGGATCGAATCCACAACCAGTCGGTTTTACAGTCACACTTCGTGCCGCTGCGCCACCGCTGGCCTCCATATTATATATAAATTATACAAAATATTTACATAAATTGTAGTCTATGTGTTATTCTGACGTATAAATTATAGTACTGGAAAGTTTCATCGAATCCTGTTCAGTAGTTTTTGCGTGAGAGTGGAACAAACATCCATCCTCACACTTTTTCAACTTTATGATATTAATAATAGGATTTATTGAATGGATTTTTATTTGAGAAAACGTTTTTTTGGTGAAACATTTTTTTTAGCTACACACGTTGTATTCCGCGTATAGCAGGGTAAGCAGAGGGAGTCTGGGAACTTAGTGTCAAGATACTCCGTTCTCATTAAGACACTTCTACTCCCACTTTCCACTGAATTCTGAAGGCATTGCGTATTTAGTGACGCAAGTCAACGCCGCGCTTTACCTCGTTATCAGAGCGAGGAAATGAAAATATTAAATATTTCATTGCTTCGAGTAGGAATCGAACTCACAACCTACGCCACGACTGGCCTCAAAATTAAATAATATTAATAAATGATACTCACAACAGTCAATTTCTTTTGGTAGCTGGTAGCACTTTCAAGGGGGAACAGGGGGCTGTTGTGACCGACTTGCCTCTCCCACTGGCCGTGGAAATCGTATGTCATTACGTTAATGTAATCCTGTAGACAAATATAATTAAATTAATAATAGATAATAATGTATATTTTATCAGTTTCACGCTTTATCCCGTAGATAGTCATGTATGCAGAGGGAACCTAGTGTTAAGACACTCCGTTCCCCACTTTCTGCTGAATTTTAGAAGCACAGTAGGTTGGGAGGCGGAACTTAACGCCGCGTTTTGCCTTGGTACCAAAGCGAGGACATGAAAATAATAAATATTTCTTTTTCCTTTTTTTATAGTTACTTGAAATAAATGTACTATTAATCATATTCTTCAAAACTTACCAAATATTTGGATATTTCAGGTACATCGTAGCCCGCGGCGATAGCCTCGAACGACGCTGGTACGGCCGCGGACAGCAGGAGGCGCGGCTGTCCAGAGGTCTTGGCTTCCCCTTCGAAGGCCAGACGCAGTTCCTTGAGAAGAGATACGAATGCAGCACGGTCATCTGCTCCCCTATTGAAAATGTTAGGTTTGTATAAAAATGTAATTTTTATTATACATTTTTCTATTTTGCGATATTGCAAATAGATTATTATAAAAATACATAAATAAATAAAGAAAACCTTCAGTCGATTTGTTTATTATATAAAACATTAAACGTGAAATAAAATTTACAAAAAAAATTAATTTAACTTTAATTTAATTTAACTTATCCCAAGTTTCGTTAATTATTATTTTATTTTTAATAGATTCCCAGCAAATTGTATTTTTGATTTTATACTGCTAAACACACTCTTATATTTTTGTATCCAATAAAATTATATTACTAAATTAATAAATTCTTGTCTGTCTTTATAATTTTATAATAAGTAGAAGTCAAATTTACATATTTTTATAACTACAACACAACACGCAATACCTTTGGTATTTTTTTTCGAAATAAAACTTAGTTTATCATACAAAAACTATATGATTTTTCTATTATTGAAGCTGATGGTTGTACCATCAATCCAAATTCATTATCCAAAGAAAAAAATAAACTTCTTATCTTAAAAAAAACTCACAAAAGAATGGCGTCTATCACATAAAAGAAGAGGAAAAAAAAGGCAAATCCCAAAGAAATAAACGCAAAATATGTTTATAGGCAGTAATAGTGGCTTAATGGCAACACCTCACAAAGCAAAGTGAAATTTTACTACGAATTTAGAAAATGGAAAAAACGTGTTAGCACTTTCTGTGGAAAAAATGTCATAATTTTCATATGTGGGGCGTATTTTTTTAAGTATTATAGAAGTTTTTTTTTATATTATAATGTTAATTTCTATGTACAGTGTGTTTGAATAAGGTAATAAATGATATATTTTCGGCTTTGGAATATATCTTGCATTATCAGGGTAGGAACACAGTGAAGGCATTTCGTTCCCTACGTGTCAAATTTTCGGAATTTAGCGCCGCGCTTTGTCTCGTTACGTTACCAGATCGGAGAAATGAAATATTAAATATTTCACTTCCTCGAGTGGAAATCGAATTCACAACCTGTTGCGTTGCCTGTGACTGGCCTCAAATATTACTAGGTAAGTTATACGTTTCAAAATATTACATTAAAACAAGGAAGGCAGGTATATTATAACAGGAAAGTTTTTTTTCAGCTTCACGCTGTATCTCGCATGTAGGCAAAGGATGCCTAACGAGGGTGTTAAAACACTCCGTTTCCCAGTTCCCATCGAATTATGGAGGCAAAGCGTATTGTGTTGCGGAACTCAACGCTGCGTTTAGCCTCGTCACCAGAGCGAAGAAATAAAACATAAAATATTTTTTATAGCTGCAAAAAAATAGTAATAATACTAGAAAAAACTTACCTAGGATATTCCCAATCAATGTCCAGACCGTTAAACTGATAGTCTCTAAGGAACTCGATCGCTTCGTACACGAACTGGTTCATGCGGAACACATTGGACGTGAGCTCCTTGAACGGCGTCGAGCCGAACGCCCAGCCTCCGATTGCGAGAAGAACCTGTGGAATTAGGTTCCAATTTGGGTAAATTTGTTGAAAATTAAGACTGTTGTGTCTTACTGAAGGATAGTTTCTATGGATATTGTTTCGATCTCCATTCTCCATTCGTAGGCATGATTGTACAAATTTTTTTTTGGATTTTTAGTAGCTACATATCTCAAAAGAAAAAACAGAACCCTTTTAAGATCATTTTGTTGTTCGTCTGTCTCTATGTGTGACTGTCCGTCTATCAAGACCATTTATAGCAAGATCGGTGTTAAGATGAAATTAATATAAAATATTCAGATAGATCAAAGATTTACCTTGGTCTATCTAAATATTTGTGCCTACTGTACAGGAAAAAAATAGCTTCTAATTCAACGTAATTTTAAAAATTTAAAATTCGCAGGTACAGAAAAATTCCTAAAATTGGAAAAGCACTGTGCTCCCGCAAAATGAAGAACAGAGTGTCTTAATATTAGTTCCTTTATACCTTGCTACGCGGGATAAAGCGTGAAAGCATTAAAAATAACAAATAAACCCGCTATTCGCATAAATGTACAGACAGTCTGCTCCACGTTATTGTCTAGAGATAATAACTCTTGTCACTTATAGAGACGCTTCAAGTGCCAATCTGTCTGGAATGAAATTATATTTACCCGATATTTGTCTCAAAACCAATATATATATTTATTTTGGAGATTTTAGGGACTTTTGCATATATTGCGTTTTTTTCTCTTGTAGGTAGGTACCCCTTTTCTAAACATATTGTTATTTTACCAGTTTTAAGATATTGAACTTAAGTAACTAAGTTCAGTTTGGGTTCGTTTCCTACTCAAGGAAATTAAATACGTGATACATATTTTCCCTTCCTTGTTTTGGTAACGAGGCAAAATGCGGCATTCAGTTTCGCCGTTCGACGGAAAGTGGGGAAAAGAATATGACATTCCTTTCCCCACTTTCCAGATGATGAGGCCAAAGCGTCTAAAACTAGGGTCCCAGGAATTCAATATTTGAACCTACAATAATTACTTTTAGCTAGGCACACCGTAACTGTACCACAAGGGCTTGTACTTTTTTAAAAATAACAAATACATTTAAATATAAAGTAAATAAAAGATCCAATACTAGTTGATCATTCCAATAGCCGTGATCCGAGAATAAAGGATCGAGCTAATATTACTACTTTAATTAAAAATGTTTCTATTTTGTATGAGAGCTGTCGACGTAAGTTTTAATTAACGCTCACTCTTTGTTCGTAATGCAAATAGGTTTTATTGAAAGAAAATAATATGATTTATAGAAAAAAATCTGTATAATAAATAAAAATAAAAAAATCAGCTTCACGCTGTATCCCGCACACTGCAGGGTAGGCAGAGGGAACCTAGTGTTAAGACACTTTTTGTTTTATTATTTGTTTTCACGCTGTATCCCGCATATAGCAGGATAGACACTAGGTGCCCACCTAGTGTTAAGACACTCCGTTTCTCATTTTTACAGTGATCGTTGGTTAAATTATACGCTGCGTTTTTTCTTTTTCACCGGATCGAGGAAAAAAAAATATTCCTATGAAAGCGAATTGCACCTAGAAGCGTCTCGTTTTCAGTCATACACTATGCTGCATCACAGTTTTCTTTTCAGCCCTTACTTTCAACTTAATAAATGTACTTAATAGTGTTTAAATGTATTAAAGCGGTTGTAGCGCAGCAGCACACCGTCTGACTATAAACGCGACGGTTCTGGATTCGAATCTCGTTTGGGAGATAGAATAATATAAATTTTCTCACACAGGTATCAAAGCGGTATTGAGTTCCGCAACTCATAACGAAATTTCTAAAAAAAATTAAAGAACAAGCAGGGAACGCAGTATCTTAACACTAAAAGCCCCCTACCTATCCTGCTATATGCGGGATATAGCGTGGAGCTAATAAAAAAATGAAATATATAACATAAATTTTACTTACTTTTAAATTAGGATTCTTCTCTCTCAAAGCTACGACTTTATCGTACATATCCGCGTCTTTCTCCTCTCCCTCTGCTAATTTGTGGTCTTTCAGAGTGGCGAAGGCGTATATGACGTGAGTACACAAGCTGGGATCGACGTTCTCCGGCATGAAGCGGCCTGAGCTCGGGCGCTTTGAAGACCACGAAGTTAGATAGCAGAGGATTTGGGGATCGCGTTCTGGAAACAAAGAATTGATTATTAGTTTGACTTGTTTCTAGGTTTTACCCATATTAGGGGTAAGCTGGAAATCATGTGTTATGGCAGTCCGTTTTTATTAAGAAACTTCCGGTCTCCACCTTCCAATTTTGAGGGCTTTGCGTGTTGAGTACCAGAACTCAACGCCGCACTTTGCCTCGTTGTCAGAGAAATTAAAATAATAAATATGTTATTTCCTCGAGTGGGAATCGAATCTACAACCTGTCGCGATTATAGTTGCACGTATGTACGTGCCCTTGAGCCACGAATGGGCTTAGTGTTTTTTTAGTACCTAATAATGGAAGTTTGTGAAAAATCCATATGTAATAATAGTCAATATCCATAAATAACTAGTTATATTTTTTTTTTAATTAAGTCATTTAAATAATGAAAAGGAAAACATTTAGAAACGTTTGAAAATTTTACTGTATCAAAATTCAAACCCCCGTCTTATGAGAACCGTTTATTAAAAGATATGTATAGACTTTTAAATATATTATATATTTATTTATTTATATATATTTACTATGTTCTCCATACATATTTTAAGCAACAAAAAGACAGACATAAAATTAAGTATAGATAGTTAGTTGTAATTATAACAGTCCAAAAGTTAACATTTTTTTTCATTCGATATCATTTATAGTCTCGCAATATTTATTATTTGCGATGATAATCAGAAATAATATACAATTTGAAATAACTGATAAAACAGAACCAACTGTGGTCTCTACAATGGCGAAATTACTGAAGTGAATGCAAGGCTGTTGAGCTAATGATACTCTAGAGATATCATATTTTATAACACCCTCATGGTACAGTTTAAATTTATAGGATAAATGTAATAGTAATAGGTTTTTTCTTGTATTCAGTATTGAAATGAAAAAAAAATGGATTTTTTCTTCTTTGCACTTTCAGCCATATTCTAATGTCTTTTCATGGTGTACGTATATATAGCAATAATGTAATTTCATTAAATGCAGTTTCTTAATACTAGGTTCCCAGGTTCCCTTTGCCTACCCTGGTATGTGCGGAATACATTATTATTTTTATTTGAATGATGGAAAGGCCTCCCTAGGGGTCGAATTTACTTTTGATTTGAAACTTTTACTTTAAAAGAATTCAGCTTAAAGTTAATGAAAAGTCCTCAATATTTATATCAATTTTTATTATATCATCCCGAAATAGAGGCTTCGACGGCTAAACGGTTCAGTTAAGAGGATTACAGATCGCGTCGACGTAACGGCTGTAATCCTGCTGGAATATTTCGAAACATTCATTTTGGGCATTAAAATTTATAGGATGGTATTATGTTTTGGTGTTTCATTTTATATTATTATGTGGCTGTTGGTGTGCAGGGGCCCAAAGGTAAGACTGTAAGCCGACGGTTGAGCTTATGAGTTCAATTCCTATTCGTGGAAATGAAATAATTAATATTTTCCATATTTTGGTTCTGCTGATGGATCGGCGGACAAAAGCGCGCCCATGATTTCCACCACTGTACAATCACAAAAATCCTGTCTGTTCTGTCATATACTTCCACTAACTTCATTTTCTCGAGTAGGAACAGAACCCACTACTACTATCGCGTTTACCCCTGCGCCTCAACCGAT
>DWQW01011760.1:0-11243 GCA_018249695.1 Heliconius erato demophoon
GTTGTTATATACACAATAAAATAATATGATATGAATTTTACTTAACTTTCGTCTTAAGTTCTGTGAACAGCGTGATTGTTTTAGCTCCCTTGCTTGCATTCTTTGAAAAGGATCGAAAAATGAAAACATGTTTGTGACGTTGCATTCTAGTGGACACATTTTTTCTGGTTTTAACGTTAATTTACTATACAAATGAAGAACCGAAACCGTGGGTTCGATATACACTCGAGGAAATGATATATTTATTTAAATTTATATTTTCATTTCGTCGTAGTGCCGAGGCAAAGTCCGGCGTTGAGTTCTACCATTTTGTAAGTTACGCAGAATTGCCTCCAGAATTAGGCGAAAGAGGGGAATAGTGTGTCTTAACACTAGGTTCCCTCTGCCAGCTGTGTTCGGGATATAGCGTGAAGCCGATTTAATTTTTTGCTGATTTACAAGATAAAACTGTAAATAATCTTAAGCTCTTATTTTACGTGACTTTCTATTTTAGCTATTTTCTTTAGTACTATGATGGGTTGCCTAGAAATGTAATATTTTCGTTAGATCATTGTTATTCCGATAGAGAATAGGATTACAGCTTCTAAGAAAAATGTTGAAATAAAGTGGATTCTGTTTTCATGCTTTTCAGAATTGCAAAAATAAAAACACTCTTATTATTCGTCTTAGTATGAAATATTTACTTAAATTTATATTTCCATTTCTTCGCTCTGGTGTCGAGGTTAAGTGCGGCGTTGAGTTCTGCCACTCAACACACAATGCCTCCAGAATTCGGCAGAAAGTGGGGAACGGAGTGTCTTTACACTAGGTTCCCTCAGAATACCCTGCTGTGTGCGGGATACAGCGTGAAGCTGATTTTTTTATTTTAATTTAATTATTCGTCTTTATACGCATATTGTTGTCACAATTTATATATTTTACCAGCAAATTTTCGACTATATTTCATTCTTGGTTTCATATTTTTTTTCGTGAATACCCTTGGAAGCAAAATAATATAAATGTTAGAAACTTATAAATAAATTCTAGTGCATAATAGTAGTAGTAGTAGTCATTCTAAGTAAAATATTGTTAAAGTAGACTGAGCTTCAGTGCCAACTAAATGTCCTAATTTTATAAGAGGAGAAGATAAGAAGGAAAGATTTATGGTACTAAATGTTGATTAGTGAATGCGTTATATGATTAAAACTTAAAAATTAACAGCTCATGCTCGTTTCTACAGTGTATTCGTTGCCCCGTTTTCCAAGTTTTTAATTAATTTCGTACGCCAGAACTCTACATAAAAGCTTTATGGATATATTGTGATTTCATTTAAACATTTTAATCTTTATTATTATTAAGGTTCTTAATTATGATTTTTTTAATTATATATTTTTATCTGCATTTAATTTTTAATATGTTAATAGCTTAAGATAATTATAAATTTATTTTTGAAAAATAAAAAATAAATTTTATACTATATTGTTGTCGAGATGAAGGTGTAATAAAACTACTTAAATGTTGTTATCTTTTGTATTAGAAAAGGAGGCGTTTGAGTATATTATTATTTTAATTAAGATAAAAAAAAATTGTGAAAAAACTTCACTTCCAACTTTTCATACTATGTTCTTATTGAGAAGAAGGTTTAATAAAATTACTTAAATTTTGTTATCTTCTATATTAAAGATTGTGAAAGAAAGTGCATTTCGTGTATTGTATTGTATGAATTTACAACAATTATAAAATATATTAATACTGTTGAAATACGAGTATACTAATACTTGGAGCAGTGTCTGGGACTTGCGACCTTTGATGTAGTCTTCAATATAGCAAAATACCTCAAAAGATTTTTATTTGAACATTCGGCTAATGCTGCTAGCCCAATAGCTCTTTACAGCGATACGGCTGTATAAGGAAGAGGATACTCTGTCAGTGAGAAATTGCAAGCACTACGTAGCTGCTTGAGATAATGTCGACGGTAGCAAGGGCACTCCCTGCGGGACTCCTCGGCTTGCGGGTGTTATTAGGGCTGCGTCCTTAAACAAAATACATAATGCTTCTTTTACATTTATTTAAAAAAACATACTTGCTATGGCATATTACAAATAAACAAGACACAGCATATTATTATTATTATATAGCAATTTAACGATAAAGTCATGAATATTTTAAATTACTTTTTTTTATTTTTTATTTATTTATTTTTCAGTGTTCGATAGGAACAATGAAAAATAAATAAATAAAATCCTATCGAACACTGAAAAATAAATAAATAAAAAACTTTTAATTTTAAACGTATTGCGTGGTAAATTAATTTAAACGTTTTGTCTCTATTAAGATATAATCAGAGAAGTGCGAGTCAGGCTCGAACCGAGGACATATAATAGTTGACAAACTTAGATTAACTACAAATATAAGTTTTTAATGGTTTTCTTCATTGATAGACAAGCAGGCAAACCAACGTGATTGTATATATAAGGGTATATTTTTTTCTCTTTTTAACTATATTTGAGTTTTGCTAAATAATTCATATAATTTGCGAAAATTTTTTTGTAAAATAATTTCATTTAAGAAATAATTAATTTGTAATATTTTTGTTATTTAGTGCCCCAGCTTAATACAAAACATCTTCCTTTATTTTTTGTGATAAATCTTCCTAATTGTGTTTGGGTTTTAAGAATTTATATTATAAATTATGAAATTAAATAAAAATATAACAAAAGAAAGCCAATGTTCAAAGAAAAAAAATCCATTACAATATAAAAATGTACAATTATTTACGTAACAAGGTTTCACAACACTACAAGGTGAAACGATGTAAAATTTTGGGTATTCCTGTATCCTGAGGCACGACAAGATTGCCTTTGGCAGTGTTTTTGAATGTGAATGAAATATGTTGAAGTAACGTTAACATAAGGTAAGCCGGTCTTCTTCATTTTAGGCTGCCTCAGCGTTTGGCGCTCCGTTCTCTCTGACTCCCCCGCTAGTAGGTCGAGATCCTATTGCTTAAATCTGTAGGGATCAGTAATACTAGTGAAACTTATATTTGAAAATGAAACATGATAGTAGAATAAATTACACTAGGGTTGCCTAGAAGAATCCTGCCGCAATCACCTTTAATTAATGTTTTTCGTAATTCTAATCGAATCGCACATCATTTGAAAGAAAATCACATAAGGAATTGGAAAAACAATGGTTGCCAGTTCTCAGTCTGCCGCAAGCCCAGGGTTGCCTGATTTAAACAGATCACTTAATGTAAATATTTGCACTCATGTGTTTTTTTAATGAATTATATATCAAATTAAAGCTTATTTTTTTTCATCACTAAAACACATGGTTGCCTGGAAAATAACTGCCGCAAGCAAAGGTTGCCATCATTTGAAATATTTTATTCCGATTCCGTTTGACTGAGAATAGACGATGAAATGCGCAGTTTGCCTTACGTTTTAAAGTAAAATATTATATAATAGAAGGTCAATCTTAAAATTAATGTTTATTCTAGCTGTTCACCTGTTAAATTATAATTTTAATCATATTAAGTACATACAAACAACTATTTCCGGTTTCCGAACTATTTTAAAAAACTTTTTTCCAAATTAAATTTAATTTCACGTTTTTTTTTCAAGATAAAACGATTCAAAATTCTTATGTTAAAAAACTCAAAAAAAATTATGTAATGTTTCTAATTCTTTAAATATCTTACCTACTTTTATTTTAATTTGGATACTTGAATGCTTAAAACATAACGGTATGCGTGAGTCAGTTAATAAAGAAACTTTCTGCTATTACAACTTAAGTACGGAATCTCGCTATGTGAATATTACTAGATTAATGGAATGTTCGTGTAGAATGCTTGACCTCCATTCAATAATTACCTTCTTTAGCCTAACATTTGCTTAGAATGTTGGAACACTTGTATTTGATTTTTTTTTTAGTTTCACGCTGTACCCCGCATATAGCAGGGTAAGTAGAGGTAAAATTTGTGTAAAGCATCGTAAAGCATTGCGTGGTAAATGGCGGAAATCAACGCTGCGATTTTTCTTTTTTCCAGAGCGAAAATAAAATAATAATTGAATTTTTAATATTTAACTATTTAAAATCTTTTATGAGCTTGACGTATCCTTAAGCATCAAGCAAGGCGAGGGAGACTCTAGTGTTAAGGCACTTCGTACTCCATTTTCTTCGATTTTTAGTGGCATAAAGTGACTTAACGAAACGCCGCGCTAAGCTTAGTATTGTCGTAAAATGTTTTAGTTATAAAAGATTTTCTCATCGACCTCCTAACAGACAGATAAGCCTGGAATTAGATTAAGAGATTGTTGACATAATGTTGCTAGCTAATGTTTGTACAAGAATCTCTTAGCCGGATACGAATTAAGAATTAAGCAGTATAAAGTACCTCGGAGAGCATTGAAAGTTAATTGAAATAAGAGACGGTATACACAAAAATACTGTAGTGCTACATATATCTCGATCCAAATATAATAAATACTATGTCTTGAAATAAATAATATTAAATAATAAATATTTAAAAATGGTTCCACAGATAATACATGATTCAAATATAATAAAATTTTACTATACATTATGTACTTCTTAACAAAATATTGGTACCCGTTGATTTTTATCATGACTAAAATTAAATCAGCTTGACGCTGCATCCCGGCATAGAGCCGGGTATGCAGAGAGAACCTAGTGTTAGGACAGGATGGGTCAGAGTGAAGAAATGAAAATATTCATAATAAATCATTCACCCAAGTGGGAATCGAACCCACAACCGTTGCGTTACACTCAAATCGTCATGCCCCTGCGCCACGACGGCCTCGTTCATCATGACTAAACTAATAATATAAAAAAAAATCAGCTTCACGCTGTATCCCGCACACAGCAGGGTAGGCAGAGGGAACCTAGTGTTAAGACACTCCCGTTCCCCACTTTTTGCCGAATTCTGGAGGCATTGCGTGTTGAGTGGCAGAACTCAACGCAGCGCAACTCAACAAAGAAATGGAAATATAAATTTAAGTAAATATTTCATCTCCTCGAGTGGGGATCGATCCTACAACCAGTGGGTTTTACAGTTACACTTCGTGCCGCTGCACCACAACCGGCCTCTAATAATATATATACGTATATTTATAAAAGACATTTTAATGTGAAATTGTTACTTATATATGTATGCATATGTTACTACAACAAAGTGTCGATACTTTTTGTTTGTATAATAACGATAAATTTCAATATACTTGAAACAACACAGGATATAGGAGAATGTTGTTCAAAGATTTCCTTGGGGCATCCGGTTTGTTGTTTTATCCATATTGGGGATTATTTTAGTTTTTTTTTTCACTTTACATAACAGGCTTTGTATTTTTTGTAATAATAACATTTTTATGTGGTTATATCATATGTCAAAAAAGAACATTTTTGTTTCAACTTCACGCTGTATCCCGCACACAGCAAAGTAGACAGAGCGAACCTAGTGTTAAGACACTTCGTTCCCCACTTTACGCCGAATTTTCTAGATATTGGATGTTGAGTGGCGGAACTCAACGCCGCTCTTTGCCTCGACACCAGAGCGAACAAATGAAAATATAAATGTAAATAATATTAATACATATTTATTAAATATGTATTTCATTTCCTCCAGTGGAGATTGAGCTCACAACCAGTCGATTTTAAAGTCACACTTTGTGCCCCTGCGCCAGGACCGGCCTCAGCTTTTCCTATATTCGTTGTTGCAAAAGATTTATATTACAATTATTTGTATAGAATTCAAAAACATAGCTTCAAATTACTAATAAACACTTATACATTTATTCAAGAAATCCTGTGTCAATGTCTCTTGAATGAGACTCAAAAAATTGTTGGCATTAAATAGAAAGCATTTATCGTGTCGTGTCAGAGAGAAACTTCGCCCATAACTTTTCCTCCGTACAGCGATGCATTTTGTAACTTCCTTTTTTTAATTACGTTTCAGATTACACGGATAAGTGTGAAAGAATTTTTAGATTGGATCCTCGAGTGAAAGCGAAATTTAAAACTACGCTGAAACTCTCTATTGAAGTTTTAAAATATAAGAAATTATGATCTAAATTGTAAATTACAATTTAATGTCTTCGCTAAGTAGTAGAGTTTGGTTAATTCCTCACTGTTTTTTATTTTAATTATTAAACTAGCGACCCTCTCGCGGCTTCGCCCGCTTGTATTACAAAATTATTTATGTTCTCATCCAAATCACTTTCGTCATCACATCATTATATTGACGAAACATTTAAAAAAAGCTAACATCAAATGTACTAACTAAAATATAAATAGTAAAAACTACATTAAAATCGGTTAGCCGTTTCAGAGATAAGTGTGCACAAACGCACAGACAAACCGACAACATTTTAAAAATTATATAAAAAATTATATAGCCCATAATAGTTTTGCTCACGTAGTTCTTCTTCTTTTTTTATTATATGTATAGATAGATAGGGCTACTACGGAATATTGATTATTTAGTAATCAATATACATTTTAGGTACTATAAACATTTATGAAGTTATGACTTAGATCATATGTAAAGTCGCAATGTATGGGAATTTATATCCTATTGGGAAAATTGTTTTTATATTCGATAAAGTTAGCTTCCAGATGATGCTATAAATAAGCAGAAAAATTATTTATTATTGATTTCTTTTAGTCAAATACGTTATAGGAAATGTGTGGAAATGATAATAATATACAATGATAAGTAAATTTGTTAATAATAAACAGCATAGTAAAAATTTTTTGATATCAATTTGGTTTTCACTTTAATTTTAACTTAAAAATGTTTCCACTAATTTTAAGATATTGTAATACCACTGTCTTATAAGAAAGTCAAATATCGATTCACAAATCACAAGATTCTCAATATATGATGCTGCCTGCATTTGCTTAAAAACGGAAAGACAAAAAATATTATAACATATTTGAAATACTATCAATAAATAATAGAGTCGTACATAGAGATAAAACTTAAAAAACCTATAAATATTATTAAAAAAATCTATCTTAAGTTATATTTAGAATATATAATGTGAAAGAAGAAATATGGTTCGGTAATCTCTCTTTGACTCTCAAATTGGCGAAAGTGGGCAGTTGTCGCGGTATCATCATCAATCAAAGGAAATTGATGAGAAGCATCATTACGGGATATTATAAAAAAAAAACTGGAAGCTTCAATGTAACGGTTGATCGAGTACTGTAATACTTGTGTGCTTGTTATTCTTATTTTTTTTGGGGTAAATGTGTATTCTCTATTTCCCGCTAATTTTAAGTAGTAGAATTCTATGTTGAATTTTTCCAAATAAAGTTTAAGAAAAAAAATATTTAGGACTATCTCAAATCTCTAATTTTGTAATTAATAATTTTCTTAGCTTCACGCTGTATCCCGCACACAGCAGTATATACAGTGGGAACATAGTGTTTAGATACTCCGATCCCCAGTTTACGCCGTATCTGGAGGGATTGCGCTTTGTATGGCGGAACCCAAGGCCGAGTTTTACCTCGACCGCAAAGCAAAGAAATGAATATGTATGTTAAAATAAATATATTTATCTTTTTATATTACGTTAATCCATTAAATTTTTAATCTTTAGCTGTAGCGAATCACACAACTTCCAAAAGCTACGGAATTACATAACCACCGCTGCGTTAATAATAAATGTTAACGTGGCTTTAAATAATAAATTATCTACAATAATTAAATATTTTAAATCTCGAGTACATTTTGTCAGCCTCCAGGCTATATATTGACCTTTCAGCTTCACGCTGTGTCCCGCACACAGCAGGGAAGGCAGAGGGAACCTAATGTGACACTCCGTTCCTTATTTTTCGTCGATTTCAGGAGCGTTTCACAACACTTGACCGAAGAAATGACAATATACATTTACATAAATATTTCATTTCCTCGAGAGGGGATCGAACCCACAACCAGTCGCGCTAAGAAACATTAATTTAAAGCAAAACACGAGTACTGCCAGTAAACGTGTATAATGTTATACTTTATTCAACAAAATTACTTCGAACAAAGTTTCGTTCCGAATAATTAAGTTTTTTTACAACGTTTTAAGCACGACGTGAATGTTTGAGATTTTTGCAGAGATTCGTTTTTGCAATTTAAGTTTAATAGTAATGCGGTAAATAAATCACATACATACGTATGTATGCGGTAGTCAGTAGTTAAGAAAAGTCAGAGATTTTTTTCATCTTCAAGCTGTATTCCCCATATAGCAGCGTAGGCAGAGGGAACCTATTGTTAAGACACTTCGTTCCTCGCTTTCCGCCGAATTTTCAGGGCATTGCGTGTTGTGTGGCGAAACTCAACACCGCGCTTTTCCCTTGATACCAGAGTAAAGAAATGAAAATATTAATAAATAATAACTCATAACCCAGAATGGGACTTGAACCCACAACCGTCGAGTTACAGTCACACGCATGTGCCGCTGCACCACCGCGGCCAGTCAAAGTTTAAATATGAAAATTTCTTATATAATATACTTTAGACGTAAACAATTAAATATTTAATTAAATACTATTGGCGTTATAATTAAGCGAAAATAAATTATTAAAAATAGTAAATACCCGTAAATGCATATTTAAACCTCCATGTAACATTTATTTTTGGATCAACCTTAACTGATAAAATGTCTTCAGTATTTTGAAAATTTGCCAATTTTTCGTTAAAGTAACGAACCAGCAATCTTTGTAAATAATGGACGTGAAATGACTAGATAATGTTTGAGGATTATACAGCAAAGAGTAGTTTGTAGAAGTAATATTCTACGTATTATTTTAATTTTAAATGTTGTTTGTACTAAATTAACTTCAATTCAAAGTTGTATTCAATATATTTTTTACAATTTCTATAGGGAATATTAATGGAAACGAAGCGTCTCAACATTAGGTTTCATGCTTTTTTTGGAAATTTTTGGCAGTACAGTACTAAAGATAAATGAAAAATATATTAAAATAAAAAATCAGCTCCACGCTGTATCCCGCACAGCAGGGTAGGCAGAGGGAACCTAGTGTAAGACACTCCATTCTCCACTTTCTGCGGAATTCTGAAGACATTGCGTGTTGAGTGGCAGAACTCAACGCGTCGCTTTGCCTCGAGACCAGAGCGAAGAAATGGAAATATAAATTTAAGTAAATATTTCATCTCCTCGAGTGGGAATCGAACCCACAACCAGTCGGTTTTACAGTCACACCTTGTGCCCCTGCGCCAGGACTGGCCTTTAAATATATTAACATTATGTATCTACAATGTATTAACATTATTATCAAGAAAATTACGTTATATAACATAGAGGGTCACGGTAAGCAATTTGCAAAGTTCCCTTATCCTCTTTGTAAATGTTGGGAAGTTTCGAGCCCGTGATACCGAGCTGGCTCCTCGCCAGCAGTTGACTCATCACGTAGACGACGGTTAATTACTACATATCTGGACACAGATGTGGGAGATACATTAGGTTTACTTATATATTTATATCTACTAATGTTTATTTTAGTTTAGTTGCAAAAACCATTAGTTAGACTGGGAAGTGATAATTTTTCTTTTTTGCTACAAAATTTAAGTAATTTATTATTATGATTTTTCATAAATGTAAACGTATATTTACCTGATCGCATATATATTTTTTTATTTTTTTCCCGTATCCCGTATTTAGCAGGGTAGGAAGAAGGAGGCCTAATAGTAAAAAACTTCGCTCCGAATCGTTTCTATATTCTGAAGGCATTTCATTTTGAATGGCGAAACTTCACGTTTTGCCTCGACACCAGAACGAAGAAATGAAAATATTACATATTTATTTTCCTCAATTGGAAATCGAATCCACAACCAGTCACATTAACAGTCACACGTTTGTATCCCTGCTATGGCCTAATTTTTATGTTATCTTATGTTAGCTTTTAATTTTAAAAGATAAATTTACACAAATTACAAATCAACGTCGTGTGATTATACCAGTAAATTACAAAGACCAGATATTCTAACAATTGCCTTTATCAAATCATTAAAAAATATAGATTTTATAAATGTGCATAATTTGGCAGGATAGTGTCCGACTCGAGGGAATGATCATATTTAAATTAATAGTAACTATAAAATCAATACTACAAATACCTACAAGTAAAGCTTATAGTATTGTTTAAGAATATTTACAGAATAAAGAAATGGAATGTCAATGTCATGCGGGACAGCTGTCAGTTTAAGAGTCTGTTTGAATAAACAAAGAATAAAGATTATTTGAATAAAATCAAAATCAATTCACGCTGTATCCCGCACACAGCAGGGCAGGCAGAGGGAACCTAGTGTTAAGACACTCCCCAGTTCGCCATAACTGCGCCATATTTGGCCTCTATTTGATTTTTTTTTAATATCATGACGTAATTACTTTTAACTAAACGATGGTAGTGTAATTCTCTCTACACTGAAAACTATTTAAATATTTTGATTTTTCCGACATATTTAGACAACATGCGTTAGATATTTTTAACATTTTAAATGTGTTTTTTCACATTTTGGAGAGAAATGGAGCTGATTTATGAAACGTTAAAAAAATTAACGAAGCAGTGTATGAAGCAACGTCGAAACTTTTATATGCTTGATACAATTTATTTATGTTGTTAGCATCTCTGTAGGGAGATTTTACATATTTTCACTTCCCAAGGATTTGCTAAGCTAAGAATTATTGTTTGGCAAGAGAGAATACATCATGCACTAGGTTTTCCATCACAAATAATATCTGTAACTTATCATCGAGATCCACGCAGATAAAAGAATTAACTCTAGTTATTTAATAATAACATTTCAACTTCGATGATAAATATTAAAATTCAAATATTATAGTTAATGTGCATAAATATACACAATATTATATTTTCTTTGTTCTTAGCGCAAAAGAAAAAAGAAGAAAGTACTAAATGACAGGATATTTAGGTGAAAATGAGGTACTAAAGCAAAAAACTCAACGTCGTATATCTACTATTCAGCCAAAAGATTGATATCCTTACATGTGAAAAGAAACAACGTGTATAATGTAATTCTATGTGATTATTCCAGCTCTGTAATCTCAAACTTCATTTTCTACAGAAAGTACTAATATAATATATATGTATACTAGCGGCCCGCCCACGGCTTCGCCCGCTTAAAATACATGATTATTGATTTAAGCAGAATTGATTGACAACTATAATAAAATAAAATAAATAAATAAATCAGCTTCACGCTGTATCCCGCA
>DWQW01011761.1:0-11242 GCA_018249695.1 Heliconius erato demophoon
AATTACAAAACATATAAATATGACCCGACAAAATAAATAAAAATAACTTAAACTCTAATATAGGCCGATAACCGCGGGCTTATCAATTGATTTGATTGTAGTTAACGTTCGCAATTCCCTCGAGTACGAGATTTGTATAGAGAATATGTATAAATATATCTTGTGGCGTAGTGGTGGTAACTTTTAACTGATGTGGTTTGCGAGGGTGATGGGATCCAATCGTGTTTTGGGTCAGGTTTCGTATGGAAAAAGTTTCGTATAAAAAAAATTAATTTGACCGTTTATTCACATATACATAGCAAGAAACATACATATATTTATGATAGTGCATAGTGCGGTCAAAGCTACAACTTTCAATTCAATGTATATTGAAATATAGAACAAAATTATACAGACGATAATACTATTAGTTAATATTTTCTAGTTATTTTAGTAGAGTCGTATTTAAAAAAATATTTTTTGTAGAGTAATAATAAAAAACATTGTGCTTTTATTTAAATAATACAAAATACAAATAGTTGAAATTCAATATTTGCCTGCAAAATTTCTTTTTCTTTATTTTTTTTTTTCACGTCGTATATAGCAGGATATTTCGTATTGAGAGGCGGTACTCAACATCTCGCTTTTCCCTTGGTACCAGAACGAAGAAATGAAATTATTAATGTGTAATAATTGATTACCCCGAATGGGAATCGAAGCCACAACCGTCGCGTTACACTCACACGCTTGTGCCTCTGCGCCACGACGCGACGGCCTCAAATGAACATTTGAAAGATTATTTAGAAATCATAGAATGTTTTTCTATGATTTTTAAAAACTGAAACGGTTAAGAAGCGTTGTTTTTCTTTTATTTTAAATATAGGTATTTATAAAAGAATATAAGGTCAGCCGTACCGCATGGACACAAGTGTGGACAGTAAACGCCACAGGTTGTGGGTTCGATTCCTACTCGAGGAAATGAAATGTTATTTATTAACAATGTCATTTCTTCGAATAGAGCGAAGCGAGCGTCGTTGAGTTCTACCACTCAATGCTCAATGCCTCAACAATTCATCGGAAAGTAGGAAGGGGAGTGATTTAAAACACTAGGTTCCTTCTGTCTACCCTGTTAAATGCGGGATACAGCGTGAAGCCAGAAAAAAAAGTTAGTACATTAAAAAGCAGTTTCCAAAGCTCGTCCATGAAAATCAAGTTACCGAGTGCATCGAGAACCTTTTAAACACCTACGCAGTTTGCGCCCGTCCCCAGCCTTTTCCCGGAATTACCGGGGCCGATGCAATTAGAGCACGCCAGATACTATCCTATCCTATCCTATCCTATCCTATCCTATATAGCTGTGTCCTGTAAATGTGTTAACGTCGTCCGTGGGTTGATTATAAATAGCATTTTATAATACTAAAATGAGATATATGGTTTTTGAGGGGTACGTTTTATGTGCATAAATGACATAAGAGAGTGACTCGTTTCTACGTTCTTTGTTAATTTGTCAATATCTTTTTATAGAACAGTTTTTTGTATTAGGTTTTTGGACTAGTTGTCAGTATTGTAATAGTGAAGAAAGTAGAGTTCCTAGAGTCTGATGTATCTAGTTGCTTTTGCTATCTTCTATATATCACAGATCGTGTATTCAGTCTCCACTCTTCTCTCTGTTCTCTTAAGCTTTCGATGTCCTAATGGTTAAAAGCACTAAATATGTGTATAGGCCAGACGTGGCGCAGGTGCACAAAAGTTGGAGTGTAAACGCGACAAGTTTTGGATTCGAGTCCCACTCGAGGAAATAAGGTATTTAATATTTTCGCTCTGGTGTCCAGGCAAAGTGCTGCGTTGAGTTCCGCCACTCAACACGCAACGCCTCCAGTATACGGCGGAAAGTGGGGAACCGAGTGTCTTAACACTACGTTTCCTCTGCCTACCCTGATATGTGCGGGATACAGCGTGAAACTAAAAATATATAGAGATCTTCATTAATTGGAGTAAATAAGCACTTTCATACAAGTTTATTGCTTAATTTTAGAAATGAGTAGGTACTGATTGCGACATAATTTATTTAATGTTTTTTTTTTTCAACGAAAATATTTTTATACAATACATTGTTTTCGTTTTACTTTATTAAAAAAATATATCGTAGCGCCGCTCGCGTTGGAAAGGCCAATCGATACTAAATATGTAGGCAGGTATTTATTTTCCATACCGAATTGCATGATGAGAGCTTCAATTGAATTCCGGATTGTCGATTTCCTATTCAATCCACGGCCCATCTACTGTTGTCAAAAAAGATACACTAAACTCTCTATTTTTATTACATTTTTCGTTTTATGTAACCTATATATATATATACTGTCTTAGTAGCTTCACGCTGTATCCCGTAAATAGCGAGATAGGCAGTGGGAACCTGGCGACCTAATGGTAAACCATTCCGTCTCTATTAAAATAATTCCGTTCCTCATTTTTCGTCGAATTGTGGAGATATTCTGCGGGTTGAGTAGCTGAACTCAACGCCGCGCTATACCTCGACACCTGAGCAAAAAAAAAAATTAAATAATAATTTCCTCTAGTGGGGATCGAACCCACTACCTATCGCGTTTACCTGTAGTCACACGCTTGTGCCTCTGCGCCACGGTTATATGGAGTAATATCCAATCAACAAATATTGTCTCCAGAGTTCGGCGGAAAATGGGGAGTGTCTTAACACTAGGTTCCCGCTGCCTGACCAGCTGTTTATGGTATATAAAAAATTCTCCAAGGCCAAAGTAAAATAGTTTAATAAAATAATTTTACAACTAGAATTCTATGGCGATAGGAGAAACATCCTGGCAAACGCATATCGACGTAGCAGGTGGTAAGGCAATGTGCTCGTAGACCGGTTCCTGATAGATGACCAATAGTCATGTTATTGTTTGACATTTACACCCTTGCTGGTTGTGGTTCTTCGCAATACCATTAAACCGTTTAAAATTTTAAATATGGGATTCGAACCCACACCCTGTCGCGTTTGGAGTCACGCGCTTGTGCGTTATGGCATCAAGTATACATTTATTTTAAAAAATATATTAAAAAATAAATCAAATCAGCTTCACGCTATATCCTGTACACAGTAGGGTAGGCAGAGGGAACCTAATGTTAAGACACTCCGTTCCCCACTTTCTGCCGATTTCTGGAGGCATTGCGTGTTGAGTGGCGGAACTCAACGCCGCGTTTGTCCTCGACACCAGAGCGAAGAAATTTATTTTAAAAAATATAACTATGTTTATCGTATTTATTGCGTATATTTTTGATGACGATATGACACAGGTCTTTTGGCCCAAACCCTTTCAATTTATTGTAAACTAAAAAAAACACTAAAGTAATACCTATAGGGCAGGCTTTAACTCTATTTTGACAAATTCCAACAAAAAAGGTATAGAAAACGAACAGTATTATGATAAAAAAATATATGTACCCCCGTCTATGTTGTCGATGGTATGTAATATCCAAATTTTATCATTGACTATATTTGTGGCTAAATTCTAAGCATTTTTGATTTATTTCTCAATTCAAACTTGTGAATAAGGCAAAAAGGATTATAACGAGATTGTACCCTTTTTCTAGGTTCACGTTGGATCACTCATATTTTAGGGTAGAAAGGGAACCTAGTGTTAAGATACGCCGTTCGTTTGTACTTTAAAGGTAACCGAATGTTAAGACACTTGCCGTTTTACATTTTTCCGCCGAATTTCAAAGTGTTGAGTGGCGGAATACAACGCCGCCCTTTTACCTTTTTACCTTGGCACCAGAGCGAAGAAATTAAAATACAATTTATTCTCAAATTTCTTTTTTTATACTGTTATCACGGTGAGAATGAAGAAGAACGTGCCCAGCAGGTTTGGACACTTCGAACGAATTAGTGATGAAAGAATGGCAAAAAAGATTTATGGTGGTAAAGTGAGCGGAGAGAGGTAGGGGGAGACCTCGGTTGACCTTCAAAAATACAGTATCAAAGATACTGGAGGAAGGTCATGTAAAAAGCATGGGGACCCCCGAAGGGCATGTATGAAGAGGTTGATGACAGAGGTATGTAGAGACCGTAGCGTTTGGCACTCCGTTCTACCTGACTACCCCGCCAAAGGATACAGCGTGAAGCTAGATTAGATTAGATTTCTCAAATGTGGGAATCAAACCCACAGCCGTCGCATTACAGTCACACGCTTGTGACACTACGCCACTACGGCCACCAATTGTACAACAAGATAATTTATTCAATAGAAAAATTTATAATAAAAAAAATATTCTTGTGATTTTTTCTCTGTAAGATACTGGTTGCCATTATTAAATTACTGACGCCGTCTATCTATAAACATCCTAACTTTTACAACTACATCTTCCTATAGAGCAGTGGTTCTCAACATTTTCTTGATCAAGGACCACTTTTATATCATTCCTGGTAGCAGGGACTACTTAAATGTAGTTATAATAAAAATTAACTGTGATAATCAAACAGAAACTTCGCCTCACCATCCCCAGTCATAAAATTAAAATCGTTCGCGGACCATATTTAGGCTTTTGCGGACCACTGGTCCGCGGAGCACTGGTTGGGAACCAGAGCTATAGAGAAATTGATTAATGTCTTGTAGTTTCTGCAACACGTGATCTCCATTCTCTATACACTCATTGCGATGCGAATACGTTGTCTGGCCGTTGTGGCGCAGGGGCACAAGGATGTGACTGTAACGCGACAGTTGTGAGTTCAATCCCCGCTCGAGGAAATTAATTATCATTTATGAATATTTTTAATTTTTCGCTCGGTTAATTAAGCAAAAACGCAGCATAGAGCTCCGCCACTCAATATGCAATGTCTCGAAAAATTCGGCGGAAAGTGGGTAACGGAGTGTCTTAACAATAGGTCCCTCCCTCTGCTCAACCTGCTATGTGCGGGATACAGCGTGATTGATTGATTTATTTGATTTGATTGATTGATGATTTGGTTTACGAATCTTAGTTTACCCTAAGGGTAAAATAAACAACTTGTTTCACTTGTCTTCTTTCAGAAGCTTGAACAAAGAACTTTTGTAATTAATTCTGTTTAGCTATAACTCAGAAATTCAAGAAGTTGATATTTATTTGGCGCACATATTTGTTTATAACTTTATTTCCCTTTTCCTTTTTAAAAAATGTAAACGTTAAAAATAAGAATAATGTTTTTAAAAATAATGAAAAAGTATTTATAAAAACAAAAATGCATAAAACCTGAATGCATTAAATTAAAAAGAAAATAAACAAGCCCAACAGTTTATTAGGATTAACAGTCGGGACCTCTTTAAATTATGCGGGGTTCCTGGTAAAGATTTTATTGATTGAAGAATTACTTACAGGTCCCGACTGTTAATCCTAATAAACTAACGGGCTTGTTTATTTTCTTTTTAGTTTTATGCAGTCGTGGTTTTTGTTTCTATAAATATTTTTTTATTGTTCACTTTTGGTTAGGTTGGGTTATTAGGATAATTACGTTAGGATTCATTATGGTAATGATAATCATGATATACCTTTTTGAAATTCTCGTATTGAGCTTCTTGAATTTGATATCTATAGTATGGTATTCGAAACCAATTTTTTTTCCTCTATTATTCTATTCTATTTCGCTATTATTATTTTTTCAATGTCACTGTCTATCTAAGAACACTTGGGCTGCTAAGACGAATCTAACGATACCTCTATTATGTAAATCCGTTCAGCGGTTCTGGAGATATGAGGTAATAAAGAATAATACATACATACATACAAGATACGCGCGAAAAACCTAATCCTTCCTTAGCAGTCGGGAATAAAAAAGATCATATCGTAAATAATTTTACTTTTTTTTTACAAATATTGATTTATCTCGGTGATTATCTAAATTATTAATTGTAATGTTAGGTTAGCTTATTTATTCAACTTGTATTTTTCTTTAATAAATGATATTTCATTTGAGCTTATACAGTATTAAATAATACCATAGTAAGAGGAGGGTTTGAAACTAACCCACAGCTTATGATGTACCAAGGGTTGAATAACTTCATTAAATATTTCGCTGTTGGTAGAGCTGCCTGCGCTTCCATGTTCCATATCAGCCTTTAGAAAAAGGTTATAGAAATATAATTCTTGTTATAAAAAAATAGAAACTCTATCTATGTATATAGATTTAAATAAAAGTAATACTATATTAATTTATTCTTGTACAAATATTGTATTAGTCCAATTATAAGGAAAGGCCAGTCATGGCGCAGGGGCACGTGTGACTGTAAACGTAAAAAGAGGGTGTGGGTTCCATTCCCACTTGGGAATATGAAATATTTAATATTTACTCACAGCGCCTCCAAAATCCGGCGGACAATCGCGAATGGAGTGTCTTAACACTAGATTCCTTCTGCCTATCAGTGCAGGCACGTGCTACACCTTCTACACCAGCTGTGTGCGGGATACAGAGTGACGCTAAAAAAAATTGTTTCTCACATATTGTATTTGTTCGAATATTAGATAACGATACTAAGAGCATCCAAAGGGTAGATGTTACAGCATTTCTTTTAAATTATATAAATTAAAATTAAATCAGCTTTACGCTGCATCCCGCACGCAGCAGGTTAGGCAGAGGCCGAGTTCTGAAGGCATTGCGTATTGAGTGGCGGAACTCAACGCCGCGCTTTGCCTCGACACTAGAGCGAAGTAATGCAAATGTAAATGTATATAAATATTTCACTTCCCCGACTAGAGATCGAAGCCACCCAGTCGATTTTACAATCACACGATGTGCCCCTAGGCCACGACTCGCCTATTTTAACTAATTAAATTATATGAATAATTAATAATTAAATAACAAATCCACATCATCAATAGTCGATGCTAAGTAAGTATACCTAATAACCAGTCGAAGAAAGCTACGGGCAGTTATATCACTATACAGTATAATATAGATATATAAATTAGTTCCAAATCTTTATCTATAGGCGTGTATTTCTAAAACAAAATGGAAGCCGCTTAAGCTTAACATTGCGACACTATAAAGAATATTAACTACTTAAATACCTAGCAAATACTGTTGTTTAACGAATGCCCTATAGAATACTTTAACATGACAGTAATAGAAGACAAACGCAAAGGTCGTTTCTCTAGGAAATGGCGTATTATATACCGAAACCTGAAAATGGAAAAGTTTACAGGAAACGCAGCAGCACGTCCGCTCTGTGACGCTGAAAGCGGGCGACTGAAGGAACGTACGACGGATGCAATGAGTTATGACATGTGGAAGTCAATATAATGACCAATAGATTATATATTATTGTTAAAAATATATTTTTTTGTATTATTTTTAGATATATTTGTTTTGTATTATATATTATTTATAATTAATTTAAAAATGAGGCATTTCCTTTGTTTGCAGGGTGCCAACCAGCAACTTTACAGTGAACGACGTGCGCATGTGCGTCGGTTCTAGGCGCCTACTTGACGTCATGGATGTAAACACGCAGAAAAATATCGAGATGACCATGAAGGTAAACAAATCGGTGCAACACTGTGCACTGCTAATATAAATCATTTTCACGCTGTATCCCGCACACAGCGGGGTAGCTAGAGGAAACCTAGTTTTAAGAAATTCCGTTTCCCATTTTTCGCCGAATTCTAAAGGCATTGCTTGTTGAGTGGCGGAACTCAACGCTGCGTTTTGCTCCAACACCAGATCAAAGCAAATTTAAAGAAATATTTCATTTCTTCGGCTGGGGCTCAAACCCACAACCAGTCGCGTTTACAGTGGTCATACACGTTAGGGCTCACTATATATTACTTTACTGCTAATTACTATTCGAGTCCGCGATAACAATGCAATTAACATGAAACACGATTAAAAAATATTAAAATTGAAACTAAGTTTAATTGAACTAAGTTGTCTAAGAGGCCAGTCGTGGCGCAGCGGCACGAAGTGTGACTGTCAAAGCGACTGGTTGTGGATTCGATCCCCACTCGAGGAGATGAAATATTTACTTAAATTTATATTTCCATTTCTTCGCTCTGGTGTCGAGGTTAAGCTCGGCGTTGAGTTTTGCCACTCAACATGCAATGCCTCCAGAACTCGGGAGAAAGTGGGGAACGGAGTGTCTTAACACTAGGTTCCCTCTGCCTACACTGCTGTGTGCGGGATACAGCGTGAAGCTGATTTGATTTGACTTTAACTAATTTTTTGAGCGCAGTTCCGTTTACGTGTCATATCAATGTTTTTATTATTTTTAATCTATTGTTAGGAAAGGAAAGCGTTTAGCGACTCGCTCGGGGCTTTCAGCCAATTTGAGAAAAGTTTTTAGAGCAATATTGTCGCATTTCTTTACATTGACAGACCTCTTTTTGTGTAAATTTACCTCAATTTGCATAAAACTTATATTAAATGTTAGAGAAATTTGTAAAAATACAGTAGCGAAAACTAAGATTAAATCGGTTCAGTAAAGTAAGTGTAACAATATTAAAATATTTTAGATACACATTGTTAAAGTGTTATTCTTTACTTAGGAAAGAAAAATACTTATTAAAAAAGCCAAACGTCCAACTTGGACGGTTTCCAAAGAGACGGGGGTCAAATCCCGCTACGTTCAAAATTTTTATACGTGTTTTTAATATTTTTTTTTATATATTAAAATAATAATAAAATATATTCATCATCAGGATTGGCAACGCTATTACGACGACCCCAACAAGGAGAGGCTCCTCAACGTGATATCTCTGGAGTTCTCCCACACCCGCTTGGAGAACTATGTGCAAGCGCCGCGCATCGTGCGTCTCATCGACTGGGTCGACACCGTGTGGCCGAGACATTTGAAAGATCAACAGGTATTGTCACTTAGAGTATACAGAGTGGAAGCTTCAGCGCTCCCTTTACGGGAACAGCATGTAGGGTAAAATATTTTAAACCCATACCTAAAGAAATTAATCAAGATACCTCAACAGTTTAGACGTAGGATTTTTTTTCATTTCACGATGTTTATCCATACCTGTATTTTGTGTGACGCAGTTACGAATAGATACCAATAACTCATACTACTCATACTACAAAAATACTACTAAAGGTTAAACAACTTTGAACTTTGTCGCCAATACCTACGACTCGATTTCGGAATGAGGCGTATGCGGCGGTTTCCTTTTGATAGGTGTATGTGTGCGTGCGTCGTTCTTGACAAATGGCGTTTTATTTTACAACGATAGTTTTATTATTTATTTTGTTTGAAAAAATCACTCTTTTATTTTTGGAAAAGCAAAAACATTTTTTAAATTGTATTAGGCTTTTATAGAGTAATTAAAACTGTGGTTTCATTAAAAGTGGTGCTGACAAAAACACTCTGTATACGTGATACAGCGTGAAGCTAAAAAAAAAGTATTATTTCATAATATTACTTATTTTCAGACGGAATCTACAAACGCTCTAGATGACATGATGTATCCGAAGGTACAAAAGTACTGTTTAATGTCAGTGAAGGGATGCTATACAGATTTTCACATTGATTTTGGTGGTACATCCGTGTGGTATCACATTTTAAGAGGTAAATTTAGTTATTATTTACATAGACTTGTTTTTTATTAACTTGTATGAAGTATTTACTGATATGTCGTATTAAAATTGATAATTCTTCTATTTGATTATTAGTCGGTGGTTCGATCCCCTCTCGAGGAAATGAAATAAATATTTAAATTTATATTTCCATTTCTTCGCTCTTGTGTCTAGGTAGAGCGCGGCGTTGAACTCCACCACTCAACACGCAATACTGCACTCGGTGGAAAGTGGGGAAAGGAGTGTCTTAATACTAGATTCCCTCTGCCTTACCTGCTGTGTGCGGGATACAGCGTGAAGCTGATTTACTAGTCACAGCCCGCAACTTTGTTGTTTTTCTATTTTATGTATTAAAGGCTGCGCTTGGGTCTTAAAGTCAAATATACAATCGCGCCCCTTTCCTTGTCTCATATTTTTTTTGAGAAATTGTCTTCAACGCCCTGACCTACCTGTACATGCCTTCCTTCAATTTACTAAGTCAAATAGTTTAGTTTGTGCGTCGTCTGTCAGTCACTATGGAAGTTTATATTGTTAGTTTAAATAAAAATAAAACAGTACAGGTTTGTATGATGTTAATTTAATTAAAAAGTACTCTAAATCGAAAATTTTTAATTTTATTCAATTCGAAACATTAAATTACTAACAATTTAACAATCGTTATCTTCCAAACATAAAATGACAAATATAATAAAATAGCACGAACTCACAGTATCCTATTCTAGGCCGTGTGATCCCGGCCTAGAATAGGGTGCCATCCTGGTACTGGTGGTGTCGTAAGAGGCGACTAAAGTTCGTGTGCTAGAGTCACGTCGTCAGCAATGGCAACACGCATGGGCAGACTCGACCGGATCATTACCACCCCCGGCATTTAAAACCGGCGTGAAGTAGTGGCTTTATGCCACTGCGTTTCGCATCAGGTAATGCCGGGCTCCGCCGCCCAACCCACCTTACAGGCCGGCAACGTGCCTGTAGCTCCTCTGGTGTTGCACGGGGTCGTGGGCGGCGGTGATCTTACCAGCAGGTAACCCGAACGCTCGTTTGCCTTGTCTTCCCAAACGACGACCGACTCGCAAATGAGCTTGTACATGAGATTACTCAATAGTATCGATACCGTTCGTACATCGAAATATTCCTAACAGTATATGATGTATATGCAAGTTTTAAAAAAATAATGTAAGTTCTAACAAGTAGAAAATATTGGTTTTTATAGTATTAGTGTTTTTTTTAAACAGGTGCAAAAGTATTCTGGCTTATACCACCGACAGAAGAAAATCTACAATTATATGAAAAGTGGGTGCTGTCTGGTAAACAGTCGGATGTGTTCTTTGGAGATACAGTTGAAAAATGTATTAGAGTTCATGTAAGTATTTTAGTTAACAACTTTACCCTTACTCTTTAGGTATTCGTAAGTTTATTTTATTTTATTTATTTATTGACACATCAACAATACATGTAACTTGTAATATTAAAAGAAAATTCAAACAAATATCAATTAAAGATATGTACAGCATTCACAAAATAGTCCCGATTAATTACCAGTCATAATAAGTTAAATTACAATTACAGATATTACAATTAAAATTAATTACAATTAGAAATAAATTAATACTACAAATAAATTACAATTACAAATAATTAAAATTACAATTAAGTACAGTTAGGCATTACAATTAAAAACAGTTAAAAGAAATAATTATTAAA
>DWQW01011762.1:0-11241 GCA_018249695.1 Heliconius erato demophoon
TGCAGAAGTGAAAGAGGAAAGTATTTCGAGGATTATTTGGTAAGTCAACCATTTATATATGCAAATAGGCGAAATTAAGAGACTGCTTCTTCAATCAACGCTGTGTGTTTCGAAGTAACATAATAGAATTCTTTTATTAAACTTATATATTGTTTTTAATAGATGCGCCGGTGTGTATGCACACGTCGCCGCAAGTTTTGGGTGCGCAATTGGAAGAAGCGTTACGTGTTCGATGCTCGGTTACGGCAAATCCACCTGATGTCACTTTCTTTTGGCAATTCAACAACAGCGGTGAAAGTCTCGATGTTTCACCTACTAAATTTGGTAAGTTGTATATTTATATAACTTTTAACGTAAAACGTTATAAAAAAGGTAATTTTACAAATACTAAATTTAGGGTGTAATATTTCTATGAAAAATCTATTTACATATGATTTTAGAAAAAAAAAGCTAACACAGCAACGTATGTAGATATAAGTAGAGAATAAAGACAACATACATTTTAATAAAAAAAATCGCACGCACTCAGCAGGGTAGGCAGAGGGAACCTAGTGTTAAGACACTCCGTTCCCCACTTTCTGCCGGATTCTGGAGGCATTGCGTGTTGAATGGCAGAAATCAACGCCGCGCTTTTTATCTACACACCAGAACGAAGAAATGGACATATAAATTTAAGTAAATATTTCACCTCCTCGAGTGGGGATCGAACCCACAACCAGTCGGTTTTACAGTCACACTTTGTGATCACAACTGATCTCATTCGTTTTAATATTTTTTGTATAATTCAAAAACCTACAACACTTGCATGAATAAACAACGTAGGTATTATTTTTACGTGCCTTCTCTATTACCATTCTAAATAGAAGCCGATCGAGTGAAATGTTAGTACAGTCACGCCACGTCACAAGACCGTAACCCTATACAAACAAGCACGTAAGAACAACAAAATCAAAAGTGACTTTGGGCTTGGGCTTTAAGTAAATCGAATAGTTCTAAAATCTAGATCTAAACGTGAAAGGGACACGTGACTCGTGATCTGAAATTAAATAGGCCATTCCGAATTAATAAGTTCCACTGTACGTCCAAAGAGAACTGGCTGTGAAACGTAAGGTTTTTTGAATGGCTGCCAACTCAAGTTTAAAGATAGTGATAAATTATTTCTAACAAAATGCATACGTTTCTAAAATACTTGTTTGCCGTGGAATGGAAACAACTGGATAAATGGGGTCACTTCTCATAATTTATGAAAACTAAGACCTGATCTTGGATCTTTTAATTGCTTTTCATTGTGGTCCGAGCTGCATTTGTGTTAGTATTGTTTATGTACGGGAGTTTTCATATTTAATGTGTTGTATGTTTTGTTCTTTTATTTATTGCACTTATGTTTGCTGTAATAAAGTATTTTTTAATGTTTTCTAGTTAGGTAGCTTTATTAATCAAATTGAATGTAGGTAAGAGGTTAGCTAGGTTCCCAGGTTACCTAGCTACCTTGTTATGCTATGTGTTAGCTAAAAAATATGAAATTGATTCATTTCGTTATTAAGAATGTAATAGAAGCGTAACATAAACATACGTTATACACAATTTGAACTTCCTTTTTAATTTTTTTGTTTAATATTATACACATAAACAACCACAGATCTACAAATAAAAACATTACATAACGTATGTAATTATTTTTTTTTATATTTTTTTACTATAAGACGGATACAATGTAAACTTTTATTTAATTTTGTCTCTAAGTTTAACTAGGACGCTGTGCGTGTACCGTGTAGCGGTACTACTCCTATATTGTGGATATATAACAACGCGGTCTAACTAATTCTAATCTATAAGCCAAGTATTGCTACCGGGTATTAAAATTCAAAGGAAGCAACTTTATCTATATAATGATTTAATGCTTTTAGTTTACGAATATTTACTAATATTGGCAAGTCGTGGCGCAGGGGCCCAAAGTGTGACTGTTAACGTGACAGAATGTGGGTTCGATTCCATTGTTTTCGTTATTCGCGATAATTAAATATTTAATATTTTTATTAATATTAAATTATCGCGAATTTGAGGCCGGTCGTGGCGCAGCGGCACGAGGTGTGACTGCAAAACCGACTGGTTGTGGGTTCGATCCCCACTCGAGGAGATGAAATATTTACTTAAATTTATATTTCCATTCCTTCGCTCTGGTGTCGAGGTTAAGCGCGGCGTTGAGTTCTGCCACTCAACACGCAATGCCTCCAGAATTCGGCAGAAAGTGGGGAATGGAGTGTCTTAACACTAGGTTCCCTCTGCCTACCCTGCTGTGTGCGGGATACAGCGTGAAGCTAATTTAATTTAATTTTAATTTATTATTTTTATTTCTTCGCTCTGGTATCGCAGTCTCTATAATCTGGCGAACAATGGGGAACGGAGAGTTTAACATAAGGTTCTCTCTGCTTATACAGCATGAAGGTAAAAAAATAAAATAATAATATGACTATTTTTGGACCATTTAAAACAGAATTTTTGAACCCTAAAAACTACGTCATGTAATACTAAAATACGAGAGGTGGGTGAAGATAAAAAGTACTGAAATAATTTTAATTTTGTATAATAGGTACCGCAAACGGCAGTACCAGCGAGTTGAGCTACAAGCCAGCAAGTGAACGCGACTACGGAGCACTCAGCTGTAGGGGAACTAATTCTGTTGGGAGGCAACTGGAACCTTGTGTATTTCAAATAGTACCGGCGTGTGAGTATATTTTTTTATATTATTTGACTTGTAGAATATATATTTTTAGTGGCAGTCAATTTTATATTTCTAGGTTAAGATAGTAACGAAGATTTCTGTAAAATTTAAATTGTGTTACTTCTGTACCTTTTATATATAATTAAATTAGTATATTTATCTTTTTTTTTTTAATAATTTTAACTAAACACTACAGACACGTGGTCCTTACTTTTTTTAAACTTTTTAATTATTATCAGCTAATCAATCAAAATCAATCTTTTTTTATCACCTTTTATTCTTATGACTGTGATGGATGTAACACGTTTAACACTACAGAAGGGTATCTTAAGATTTTTTACGTATATGAAGATCATATATTGCTTTTTTATTGCCTCTACAATACTACTGTAGAGAAAATAAAAAAAAACTTTACTATGATTGAGATGTTTGTTCGATAGTAAGTATCGAAAACTTCTATAGGGACCGTAAAAACTGTGAATACATTATAGATCCCCTACATTATAGATGGCAAATAGAGCAATAAAATCCTTTATTGTATCAAAAAAGGTAATAAAATGTAAGTATATGTATATTATAAGAAATTCTTTAGATCAATGAAAGAAATACCGGTTAAGTGCGAATTAGAATTGCCCATTTAGGCTTCCAATTTCAAGATTCTAGGTCGACGGGAAGAAGTTATAAAATTTGAAAAACTTAAGTTTGCAGGCGTTTGCATTCATTTTGTATGAAATCAACTACAAATATAAGTTTGTAATAATTGTTTTCGATGTAATACTTATAAATTTTCGTTTTTCAGATCTTTTCCCTTATTTGTATAATAAATTTCACTTTGATCCAAATTTCATAACTGTAGGTTCACGGAAAACATCCTATAGGTTTTGATTATGCGGCGAATTTCATTCAAATTTCAGCAAATTCGTTCACATAGGAGCTTGATTTTTTCTGTGTCTCTAGGGAATGATGCAAATGCTGAAATTCATATTAAATAATAAAGATGTATAGATCTTAATACTTGTATTAGTTTTAACTTGATAAGTAAACACAATTTCGAGATATATGATCTAGAGTCTAGACAGACGGACAACAAATGGTATAAAGTTTGCTTTTTACCTTCTTCTTGGGACCTGGTTCAGAACCCAAAAAACGATATTATAAAAATATATCACACCTCAAAAGAATTGAATCCAAAACTACCTTTAACATTTCCTTTATATATTAAAACCAAATTTATATACAAACATTGTAATTAAATAAATCCACCTCTATAACTAGAACGTGATTCTCCATTATATTATTATAGGTCACAGTGAAAACTCCCAGGTGCTCACCACGTGGCCATATTTCAGTATCGATTAGCTAGTTTCTTATCGTTCTATCGAAGAATTAGGGTGCGGCGGTAAACACCGGTTGTACGGACGCTAATAAAATTATTACGAAACCGACGTTATAAACCTCACCTATGTTTTTTATGATTGCTAACAATTTTGTACCATTAGGTACTGTACAAAATTTCAGTTGCTACATTGTTGCGCTAAAAGGCTGTTTTATTTTTATTTTACAATGAGGGCGTCGTCGCGGTGTGAGACGATGATTGTGAGTTCGATTCCCGTGGAGAATTTTTAATATTTTTTATTTCTGCTTTGTTAGACAAACTTCGGCGTTGCGTTCGGTTTCTTACACGTGGTCTGGAAAACTAGGCGGAAAGTGGGAAATGTAGTGTTTTTTGCTGTTTCGACTTTTTTTCTTCAGCTAGTCAAAAACTCAACCACCAAAAAGGCAATATACTTTTATAATTCACAAAATTTTGTATCACAACATTTAATGAAAAATATTTTATTATAATTTTCTTAGTACAAGAAATGAAAAATGAATATTTTTAATGACAGTCGTATTTTTCGTAATTTCAAAGACTGTTGAGTCGCTAATAGACTTGTCTTAGGTATATATTTCCAAGATGTCACTGCCATTTGACCTTTGACACTTCCTAGCTACCTATTATTGACACGGCCTAGTCCCTCCCCTGAGTTATTTATATCTTTATGAAAATAAGTAATGAAATATTATTTTTCATATTTATATAACTAAAACTATATTATATGTTTTATTTTATTCAAATTATATAGTTTATAAGGTAGTCTACTTAATATAAAGTAGAAATAAGTAGAAATCCATCGACTTATTCATATATTCATTTCTTGCTCTGGTGTCGTGGCAAATCCCGGCGTTGACTTCCGCCACTCAAAACGCAATGCCTTCTAGATTCTGCGGAAAGTATCACAGTAGGTTCCCTCTGCATATCCTGTTATTTGCGGGATACAGCGTGTAAATGAAAAAAAAAAAACTAATTTAATACCTAAGCAAAATGCACACATATAACTGCCACACCATTGAAAATATCGCCATGACGCAGCTGCAGTAAGAAATATGAGTTAGCCACGAGGTGCAACGAAGCATTCCAACCGCAACATTTAATAACCTAGTATTATATTATACTCATATAAATATGTTATTACTTATGTTTGTTTATAATTGCTAAAGCCATATTTATACTATATATTAAAAAAAATACTTATTTCACTTAACGCTGTGTTCTTAGCGGATTAGCCAGAGAGAACGGAGAGTCAAATGATACGGTCTCTGCATACCTCTTTCTCCTCGTCCACTATCATCTATCTCTTCATCATACATGTCTCAAAAAATTTTTAGTTTCGATCTAGATTTTATATAGATTTGGACTTAATAACCATATGAAGCCAATCATGGTGCAGGAGCACAAGCGTGCGGCCCGAAACGTGACAGCTTTTGGATTCGATTTCCACTCGAGGGAATGAAATATTTAATATTTACATTTCCTCGCTCTGGTAACGAGGCGAATCTCGGCGTTGAGTTCCGCCACTCAATTCACAATGCCTCCAGATTTCAATGGAAAGTTGGGAACTGAAGAGAATAGAACTTAATGGGAACGGAGTATTATAATACTAGCTTCCCAGGTTCCCTTTGCGTACCCAGCTAAGTGCGGGATACAGCGTGAAACTAAAGAAAACATATTGCTAATGCTAACATATAATTTATACATGAATATGTCTACAATGTTATTTTATTAGTTAAACACCACTATAAATTGTCAACGCGCCATATTTCAAGTCTTGACGTAGTTGTGCATTTAATTTTCATTTAGACGCGTGTTATGTGTGAATTAATTTATCCCCTTGTGGGTAAGAGATTAAAATGATTAAATTGTAAGGCATCTTGTAAAGCACCCTCTGCTCTGTGAGAGGGAAACCTTAGAATATACTTCATTTGCTTGGAATATGAAATTATTTATTACGACATGAGGCAAATTGAGATTTTTAAATTTTGAGGCCAGTCGTGGCGCAGTGGCACGAAGTGACTGTAAAACTGACTGGTTGTGGCTTCGATCCCCATACGAGGAGATGAAATATTTACTTAAATTTATACAAGTCGAGTCGAGGCAAAGAGCGGCGTTGAGTTCTGCCACTCAACACGCAATGCCTCCAGAATCCGGCAGCAAGTGGGGAACGGAGTGTCTTAACACTAGGTTCCCTCTGCCTCTTATTGTCTGATTTTAAATTTGTTTTTTTTTATAAAAAAATATTTTTTTTCTATTGTTATATTTATTTTGTATTATTCTCTTTTAGACATTCTATTTTCTATTTAGTTTTTGTATAATTTACATTTCTTTAGCAGATTTTTTAGTAGGAATATCGGAGTTTAGTTTTAGTTTTGCCATATTACATTAATAAAATTGTAACTACAAAATACACTAGTATTTTAAATAATTAATTTTAAAGAAAAAAAAAAATAAAATACCTACTTAATTTAATTATAATAAATTTTGCACATTTTAATTAAGCATAATACAATTTTAAAAACCACCTCTTTCAAACGATTCTCATAGACTCCGTGGTTTATTGATTACAAGTTTCATAGTTTAAACTATAAACTAAATGTCAGTAATTAAGGTCAAACGAAACGTTTATTTAAAGGTGAGCACCGTAAAATTGGATTGAACGAGACTAAATTGCAGCCATGATGGAACCTACTATTGGAACCGACGGAAAGTCTACACTCGTAATATATTATATCTTTCATTTAAAAAATGAGGCTAGTCATGGCGCAGCGGCACGAAGTGTGGCTGTAAAACCGACTGGTTGTAGGTTCGACTCCCACTCGAGGAGATAAAGTATTTACTTAAATTTATATTTCCATTTCTTCGCTCTGGTGTCGAGGCTAAGCGCGGCGTTGAGTTCTGCCACTCAACACGCAATGCCTCCAGAATTCGGCAGAAAGTGAGGAACGGAGGCACTTCACACTAGGTTCCCTCCACCTACCCTGCTGTGCGCGGAATACAGCGTGAAGCTGATTATTATTTTTTTAATTTTCATAATTTTGGGACAGTGCAAGCATTGTGTTACTGCTTGCGAGGACAAAAATCAACGGCAAGGGCGCTCCCGTCGTAACTCGAGTCTATGCTTGTGACCATAAACAGAGAGTTGAATTATTTATATCACCTTGAAATAAAAAAAAAAACCAATAAATTTTTTAATATTTTTTGTCACAAAATGTCTTATTGTGAATAATATTTATGAGTGATAGGGTGTCGCGGATTTTATTTTAATGAAACTTATTTTTATATATACAGTATACTTTCATATATCTATCTACCTACTTCTACAGCGCACGCGGTTAAAGTTATTCGACAGCGTACATAGCTATTGTTATTTCACTAGTTTAGGCTAAGTAAGAATGACACTGTTATGTTTTATAGCCTATAACATTCCTGAGAAATGTAGCTTTCGAACAAAACAAAAAATTATGTCCAGTGTTCCAGAGATTTTATTTTTTTAACAAACAAACAAACTCTTCCGCTTTATTATATTAGTATAGACTAGTATAGATTTAATATTTCACACAAATACTAGTGAGGACGGTCGTGGAGCACAAGCGTGTGAATGTAAACGCGACAGGTTGTAAGTTCGATTCCCACTTGAGGAAATTAAATATTTTATATTTTCCTATCTTTGCTCTGGTGTCGAGGCAAGCTGCGTATTTGAGTTCCGCCACTCAACACACTATGCCTTGAGAATTGGGTTTACATGACGTGTTGAGTGAAAGAATGAAAAGCCGAGAGAGAACTTAGCGTTTCTCAACACTAGGCTCTCTCTCTCTCTCTCTCTCTCTCTCGCTCTCTCTCTCTCTCTCTCTCTCTATATGCCTACCCTGCTAGACACATAATATAGCATAAAGCTAAAAAAATCAAATAATAGTAGGCGGCAAGGGTAAAATAATTTAACCTTCCCTAATATTCTGATTAATGCCAAAAAAAGATTGAATAGATAAAAATAGGCAATTTAGGCAAATGGAGTTTTATTCTTTCATATAATATGCTATGAAAATAAAATGTGTGGGATAATTATATTCTTTGTATTTATTTCAATAAATTATTATGAACTTTTTTTTCATCAGTATCAGTATCAATAAGTTATAAATATCAAGTTAAACTTACAAAATGGAGAAAAAATAAAATTGGAAAAGAGCACAATATTTATCTAAGTATGTATTACAGTCTAATAGTTTAGTCTAATCGTCTAATCTAATAGTCTAGTCTAATAGTCTAGTCTAATAGTCTAGTCTATTAGTCTAGTCTAATAGTCTAATCTAATAGTCTAGTCTAACAGTCTACTCTAGTAATTAGACTATATTAATCCACAAGGAAAAGCGGATGAATTTATAGCTTTTTGTAATCTGTATAACAATTTACTAATAGGAGCTTACTAGTCGGATGCGAAACTGCAAAATGTCAGCGTTTTCATTAATTACTTCAATCCAGCAGCTTTTGTTGGTTGTTGCGCAAAAACGAAAAAATGTGTTTTTTTTTATATTTAATAGTATGGATTTTTACGTTATATAAATAATAGAAGTACGTGTTATTTTAGTTTTTGACTGTAATCTAATATATTTAGAGAAAGTCGATTGAAAGAATATCATTATATTGTTAAGAACTAATGATATAATAAAAATAAAAATAAACCGAATTTAAATTGATATAAAAACAAAACAGCCAGTGTATTCAAAAAGAAAAAAAAAACTTATACTGTTATTGTTGCATACCTAACTTAAATTAAAAAGAGTCATCTCAATATGACTTTTAGTTTTAGAGACATTCGTGCACAAACATACAAACTTATACGTACACGTGCACACGTGCTTGGAAGCCTAAATGGATCATTATACTAAAATAATATCCGATTCCAATAATATTGCATACATATTTACATCATCCTCATTTTTTGAAGTCGGTTAGAAAGTACCTAAAAGTGTTATATTTAAAAATAAATAAAAATTATACAAATTTATCTCACTTTATCTCTCTCTCTCACTCTACATTCAACTCTAAATGTAACAAATATCTTTATAAAACATTCTTTTTCTCAGCTCGTCCAGCACCACCACGGAACTGTTCGCTACAGGCCGGCACTAACAGCTCTGAGGGTATCAGCTGGCTTATCATTAGATGTGTGTCGGGATACGACGGTGGACTTCCCCAATCGTTTGTCTTGGAAGCCCTCGATCCGGTGACGAGCAAAACCAAGTTTAATACTAGTGTTAATGAAACTGGTAAGTTTATATCTTATTTGTATATCGTTTCTAGTTTTCTCCTAATGTTTATGTCATGGATTAATAGAATAGAATAGAATATTAAATGTTTTCAATAAAATAGTAATATTACTATAGTGTACACTATGATTTTGATTTTGAAATAAAATTTCATACATACGAGTACATCAAATATATTACAACGAGGCCAGTCGTGGCGCATTGGCACAAAGTGTGACTGCAAAATCGATTGGTTGTGGGTGGGATCCCCACTCGAGGACATGAAATATTTATTTAAATTTATTTTTTTATTTTTTTCTTGTCTCTGGTGTGAAGGCAAAGCGTGGCGTTAAGTTCCGCCACTCAACACGCAATGCCTCTAAATTTCGACGACAAGTGGGGAATGGAGTGTCTTAACGCTAGGTTCCCTCTGCCTACCCTGTTGTGTGCGGGTGTATCTGGCGAAGCGTGAAGCAGATTTTTTTATATATTACAATATATTCTAATGATTAGGAAAGAAAAGTCGTTAAGGAAAAAGTTTCTTATTCTTGGTTTGAATTTTCAAAATACAATTTTACTCAAAATAAATATTTCTCAACTACTTATTTTACTTTGCAAAGCAACCAGAAATAAAGGAATATAGAAAATATATTTCTTATATTTTCCAAACGACTCGCCCACAGGATAAATCACAAAAGAACTTCATAAAAAAAAATACACAACTTTGACTTCAAAGCGATATTCATCCAGATGTTAAATAAATAAAAGAAAAAAAAATGCAGTACAAACACTACTATTTACATTTTTTTACCACAAATTGTATAAATTAAAACGAAAAATAATATTTCATTTCAACTTCGATCATTTACATGAAGCATGCAACTTTGTAACGACTTGCTTCGTTCACACCGCTCAAAATATCGGTACTTTTATATATATTTTTTTAAATGAAACCTTGTTGAAAATTCAAATACTATAATAGTGTGGAAATATTTTACTTCATATTACTAATTTTTCATATTAAAATAAATCAGCTTCGCGCTGTATCCCGCGCACAGTAGTGTAGGCAGAGGGAACCAAGTGTTAAGACACTCCGTTCCCCACTTTCTGCTGAATTCTGGAGGCATTGCGTGTTGAGTGGCAGAACTCAACGCCGCGCTTAACCTCGACACCAGAGCGAAAAAATGGAAATATAAATTTTAGTAAATATTTCGTCTCCTCAATTGGGGATCGAACCCACAACCAGTCGGTTTTACAGTCACACCTCGTGTCGCTGCGCCACGACTGACCTCATGTTACATTACTATAAAAAATACTTTTTATATGTTTTATGACATAACATTGAGGCCAGTTGTGGCGCAGCGGCACGAAGTGTGACTGTAAAACCGACTGATTGTGGGTTCGATCCCCACTCGAGGTGATGAAATATTTATTTAAATTTATATTTCCATTTCTTCGCTCTGGTGTCGAGGCAAAGCGCGGCTTTAAGTTCTACACTCTCTACATGCCATGCCCCCAGAATTAGGTTTCCTCTGCCTACCCTGGTGTGTGCGGGATACAGCGTGAAGCTGATTTATTTATTATATTTTTATGACATACGGATAAAATAATTTTTATTTGCATAATAAATCAATCACCTACAACAGTCACACTCTGTGCCCCTGAATAAAATATTTCTCCTAAAAATATTCGAACCTTTAACAACCGCGTATAACATCAGACAAACAGAACAGACGAACCTAACTCCTCAACACGACGTCAGCTCGCTTACTTATATATATCTATATATATAAAAGGACTTGTGCTGACTGACTGAGGTAAGACGCACGCAGAGCCGTAACCGCTGATGGTAGAAACGTGAAATTTGGGCAGATGTTTATTTTCATATTCTGGACATC